>JBBPBS010000577.1:4594715-4605335 GCA_037974835.1 Cicer judaicum
ATATTAATATTATATTTTTATTCTCTTTAATTTTTATTACTTTTCTTTTAATCATATCTAATTTTTACTCAAAGACATTTATGTGATTCAATAAATACACATTTCTTGACAGTTTGACTCAAACTTAACACATTTTAATTCAATTAAAATTATAAAACCAAAAAACAATCTTAATTGGATAACTGATCAGATAACCCTTATCAATGTTATTTTTTATTAAATAAGAATATTATTATTTGTAGTTTTTTAAGCTTTAATTATGTTGAAATATTTTAATGGTTCGTTTGTAACATATTATAAAACAAGTTATGTTGCTGTTCAATAATTTATGGATTAATTTTTTTAAAACTAAATCACCTTTTACACTAAACTACTAAATACTCATGTATTCTTTACTCTCACTTTTTTTTTTTCTTTTTCTGCGACTTATTGCAATTTTGATTTCTTTATTTTCGTCAATTCGCATGATTGTTCTATGTATTTTTAAAGTCAATAACTTTTGTCATTCTCTCATATTTTTTAACTAAAAAAATAAGGTTTGACACATTTTAAATAACGTTACATACAATTTTATAATATAGAATCATCTAGATGCGTTAATTATTCATATTATTAATTAAATTAAAAAATAATTTTTTTTGAAGTTAAAAGTTACGTTTTTAGAGAATTTTATTGCGATTTCATGAGTGTTAACCACTATATATGATCATATCATATGACATGTTATTTAAAACATGTCATAACATAGTTTTTAGCTAAAAAATCTGAATGAGAGACCAAAATTATCTAATTTTAAAATAGATGGATTGATTTTATGAATTGGTAAAAATAATAGGACTAAAACTCTAATTAAACTTTTTTTCTCTCTGTCTTTCTTTCATTAACCAAACAAAGCGTAAAAAAAATAGAGATTAAATTGTTGGTTGTCTCGGTTTAATTTTCTCAATGTCTAAAAATTATTTATTTTTCTTAAAAACCAAATTGAGGATTTCAGATTTTCTTTAAAACTAAAATATGTCTTTATTTTGATTTATATATGCTAGGTACTCACTTGCACATTGGGAGATAGATGCAGTATTCATATCTTTTCAAAATATTTTAGTTATTCACTCATCAAAGTTTTCCAAACAACTCTAATTGTAACTATTTTAGTTTTATTTTAATTGAAAAATATATTTTGAATTATCAAAATGAAACTACAAACTTCTAAATTTTAAAAACAATATCTATTAAAGTTTGATGTACCTTGAAATTGGATCGTCAATTTGAACACCACATTTACATTGATAATTTGTAATCCCTTCTTTAGTTATGATTGTGCAATTAATGCAACTAAGATAAAATCCACTGAATTTGTCAGACACAACCTTTGACAGAGTTGCCACAGTGACACAAATCATTTCTTAAAAATCATGTTGTAATTAAAAAATATGTAACAATAAAATAATGTATATATATGTACATAAAAATAGTGTTATGAAATTATAGTTACATCAATAGCCTTGATTTGACGAAGAGTTTTAACTTGAACATTGTACATAAACTTCTCTTGTGAAGTGTATTGAGATAAATATGTGATATAGGTTTGTAGTTGGCATAATTATCTATATAATCTATTGCACGTAACATGCATTCATTGAAAAATGACCACTTAATAGAAAAAGATGACTTATAAACAAAACTATTAACTGAAGATGAGTGGTCGACATCATTAAAATCGTTTGACATCTCAATGATGCTAAATCATAAATGTAACATTTGGAAGACACTTGTAAAAAGTTGGTCAACTTCCTGATTTATGAATTCCTTGATTTGGTGCATGTTTTTATTGATAACAAGTTTAATTCCACTCCATATAAAACTAATTAATTAACAACTATATTTAAGTAAATTGTAACAAAAGAAATCTTTCATTAAGCAATTAGTACTTGGGTTAAATTAATAATACCTTATGGAGACTTGACACGTGCATGATGAAAGTATAATAATGTGACTGGAGTTGGGGTGATCACTAACATAATTGAGGAATTGTGTACCATAAGCCTCCCAGAAGTAGCAAGTAAGGATGTTTTTGCTAATCAAGTGAATAATATCATTTCAAACATGCTTTGTATATTAAGTAAATGTGAATATTGTTGTTAGGATGGTTCTTCGCATTTAAAATGGTGCTAAAAGATACAAAACGGTACTGAGCTAGTGGGATCTCAAGGAAATCAATCTCTTCTTCAAAAGTAGCCAAATTAAAAACAATTTTGAATTCATGGGGCAATAATTGAACTGGAAACTACTTGGAAAAAAATGAAAAGTTATGGATGATGTATGTTTAATTCTCTTTGAGTTTGCCTCTCCATTTAACAGAATCATCTTGTCGTATAATAGCATGTATTTGATCAGCTTTTTAATTACAATTAATTTATTAAATGAGATACTAAATAGAATGAAGATATTTGTTAACCAAACATAAAGAAAAAGTTAAAATGTAGACTCGTTGATTCATCAAAATAACTTCATCATGCACATTTCTATTTTTACTAACAACAATAAAGTAATTTGTTACCCTAAATGATATTTTCCAAGTTTCCTTTGAGGTGTTAATGTCCTTCAATAGTGTTCTCTTTTTTGTCTTTGAACCAATGCAAAATTTATAAACATAAATTCAAAATTTATCATTTATTTCAGTTTGTAATATATTTCTCAAGATGAAATGCAAAAGATTTAGAACTTAAAGAGTCAAGAAAACCTCAAGAACTTGAAGATGCAATTTTAGTTTCTAATGTATACCAAGAATAATTTATATAACCAATAAATCGTCTTTTTAAGAACATTTAGAACTACCAAAAAAATCCTAAAAAATAAAATGTTGGAACACAATCAAGAGTGGAGGGTGAATCAATGGTGAAAATCAATAATTGAAAAGTGTGGTTTGAAGAAGATGATGGAGAAAGAGAGAGAGATTATGAAAGAGAGTATTTTCAGTTACAACAATATTGGGAAACAAAACTGAATTACAACAGAAAAAACAGAAAAACTGCTTTATACAACACTGCAGAAAACGGAGAACATTCTCCGTTTTCTGTTTTCTGGTTTTTCTACTTCTGCAGAACATTCTCCGTTTTTCTGCATTTATGCCTTCTCTGTTCTGCTTTCTCTGTTTCTGCAGAACATTCTCCGTTTTCCTGGTTTTCTGTTTTATCTGTTCTGTAGAACATTCTCCGTTTTTCTGCATTTCTGCTTTCTCTGTTCTGCATAACATTCTCCATTTTTCTGCATTTCTTCCTTCTCTGTTCTGCTTTTCTGCTTTCTCTGTTTCTGCAGAACATTCTCCGTTTTCCTGGTTTTCTGTTTTATTTGTTCTGCAGAACATTCTCCGTTTTTCTGCATTTCTGCTTTCTCTGTTCTGCAGAACATTCTCTGTTTTTCTGCATTTGAATTATATCACTTCCAATACACCACCTTAATTCAAATGCTCCCCATTCTTCATGCCTAGCTTCATCACAAGCTTCTTGAAAACCTCATTTGTAACGCCTTTCGTCAACAAATCTGCAACTTGTTCTTTGCTTCTGCAGTAACCCAAACGCAATTGTCCGGAACTCACTAATTCCCTCAAATAATGAAACCTCATCTCAATATGCTTGCTCCTCCCATGTGCTATGGGATTCTTAGCAAGGTTGATGGCTGAAACATTGTCCATCAACAACAAAACAGCATCTCTCGTGTTGCTGTCCAACTCACGCAGCAAGTTCATTAACCACACAGCTTGGCATACACATAACGAAGCTGCGATATACTCCACCTCGCAGGAAGAGAGAGCAACCACCGACTCCTTTTTAGAACACCAAGAGATTGGTGCCCCTCCGAACATAAAGACATAACCGGCCGTTGATTTCTGATCGTCCTTATCTCCGCACCAATTGGAGTCGGTGTATCTGAGTAATTCACAACTTTTCCCCATGTCATTTGCAGGAAATAAAATTCCACAGCGAAGAGTACCTTTCACATATCTAAGTATCCTCTTAACTGCTGCCAAATGTGATACTTTCGGCCTCTCCATGAACCTACTTGCAATACCGACACTAAACGCTAAATCTGGCCGCGTATTGCACAAGTAACGCAATGATCCTATCAATTTCCGGTATTGAGTAGAATCCACATCTTGCTCATCTTCACTCTTGGACAGCTGTAAACGCGCCTCTGCCGGTGTTATGGCAGCATTGCAATGCTCCATATCACACCTCTTCAAGATCTCCATTGCATACCTCTTTTGATGCATGAGCAGCCCCAACTTTGTCTTTTGGAACTCTATGCCTAAGAAGTATTTCATTGTGCCAAGATCAGTCATTTCAAATTCCCTCACAAGCTCTTCTTTTAACTTTGGAATGTAACTTTCACAGCTTCCCATAATCAATAAGTCGTCCACATAAAGACAAAGTATGATTACTCCTTCGCTTGCATCCGACTTCACATAAACACCATGTTCGGATACACACTTCTTGAGACCAATGCCTATGAGAAAACCATCTATGCGTTTGTTCCAAGCTCTTGGAGCTTGTTTCAAACCATATAGTGCCTTCCTTAACTTGTAGACCCTTGCTGCTTGATTTTGAATCACAAAACCAGGTGGCTGTCCAACATAGACCCCCTCATCAAGTGGACCATTCAAGAATGCTGATTTGACGTCCATTTGATATAACGGCCAACTGTTGTTATTAGCTATCGCAACAACTAATCGGATGGTTTCATGCCTTGCTACCGGTGCGAACACCTCATCAAAATCTATCCCTTCCTTTTGCAAAAATCCCTTTGCAACTAATTGAGCTTTATGCTTGATTATTTCACCTTTCGGATTTGCTTTCACTTTGTAGACCCATTTAACACCAATTGCCTTTTTACCTTTCGGTAAATCAACCAACATCCATGTATTGTTCTTTTCAATTGATTCCAGCTCTTCCTTCATAGCACACATCCACTTTGGATCGCTTAATGCTCCTCCGTATTCACCGGTTCGGATTCAGCCATTAGAGCGAAGTGAATAAGATCACCCTCATTGTTGATCTCACTGTCTCGGAATAATTCACAATCACGGAGTCTTTGAGGCAATCCTCTTTGCCTTATTGGTCGTCTACTTGATTCACCAGTTTCGGTTCTGAAAGGTTGCTGTACAGCACCTTCAGCAGGCTGGATATTCCTATTTTCCTGCAGCAAATCGATTTCCCCTGGAGGTAAATCAATTTCCACATCACCAGAAACTGTTGCAGCAGCTCCAGGATGTTGATTTTCGTGGCAGAAATCGATATCCCGAACTGATATGGCAGATTTTCTGCTGTCAAACTGTCGTATCTCATCCACGATCACATCTCGACTAATTACGATCTTCTTGCTACTCACATCAAACAACTTGTAGCCTCCGGTAGGATGATATCCGACAAGCAACATCATTTCACCCTTGTCATCAAGCTTCTTTCGAAGTTGTCCCGGAATATGTCGAAATGCTACCGAACCGAAAACGTGCAAATGACTCAAATTCGGTTTGAATCCAGACCATACCTCTTCTGGAGTCAGCTTTTCCAGCTTCTTTGTAGGACATCTATTCAACACATAGGCGGCTGTAGCAACAGCTTCTCCCCAAAGCTCTTTCGGCAAATTCTTCCCTTTCAACATGCTACGTACCATGTTCATAATTGTCCGATTTTTTCTCTCGGCCACGCCATTTTGCTGAGGCGTATAGGGTGGTACAACCTCACGCACTATACCCTCATCATCACAATACTTCCCAAATTTACTTGAAGTAAATTCGCCTCCGCCATCGGTTTTGAGAATTTTGAGTTTGTGACCGCTTTGTCGCTCAACCATGGATTTAAATTGTTTGAACACTTCAAACACCTTATCCTTCCTCTTTATGAGATAAATCCACAGCTTCCTACTAAAATCATCGATAAATGTGACAAAGTATCGATTACCTCCATACGAATTGACTTGCATTGGTCCGCACACATCGGAATACACCACCTCAAGATGATGTTTGGTCCTATGATCTGCATCTTTGCTGAAACTATTCTTGTGTTGCTTCCCTTGTACACAATCTTCACATATCTCAGCTGGAATATTGATACTAGGCAGTTCGGTCACCATCTCATACTTTTGCAACGCATCAAGATCTCGAAAATTCAAGTGTCCAAGACGGTAGTGCCACAACCATTCATCACGACTTGCCGCTGTAGCTAAGCACCTATGCTCCATGATTTCCAACTCAATCTTGAAAGTCCTATTGGCAGCCATAGGAGCCTTAAGGATCAAAACGCCATTTTGGTCCAAAACGCGCAAAACCTTGTTTTCCATCTGAATCTTGTAATTCCTCTAAAGCAATTGGCCAATACTCAAGAGGTTACACTTGATTCTAGGAATGTACAGCACATCTTTGATCAAGGAATGACCACCATCCCTTCTCATGATCAAGATATCACCAACACCGTCGACCGCTAATGTCGTATCATCCGCGAATTTTACTCTACTTCACGTGGCTTGATTGATCTTCACGAACCAATCCTTTCTTCCTGTCATATGTGTCGAACAACCTGAGTCCAAGTACCACTCATTTTTCCCATGGACTCCATCTCGAACTGTTACCATTGCGCTTTTATCCGAATGCGTTTTTGCAGATTTTTCTGCACTGCAATAGTTGTTGTCCAGCAACTTCCTCTTATCACAGTTGCTGTCCAGCACCTCTTTAATGTCGTAGTTCTCTTCCATGATCATCACAAGAACCGTGTTATCATCATCATCCACGTCTTGCCTAGCAACCTTAGCCTCATCCGCATGATTCTCCCTTGGTTTCGCTCTACACTCTCTTGCGAAATGCCCAAGCTTTTGACAATTGTAACACTTCTTGGTACTTTTGTCGAACGGCTTGTAGGTGCCTCTTGACCACCACCTATGGAACTGCCCTCACCTTTCCTTGAATTTTGTGACTCTTTTTCATCAAAAATCTGGAAATTTTTCTTTCCTCTAGAAGGCCATTTCCCTTTTGATCTCTTATTCTTCTAATTGAAACGGGCTTGCAAAGCAACTTCCACTTTGGCTTTATCGTTTCCTCTTTCGTCCATCCTTTGTTCATGAGCTTCCAATGAACTTTGAAGTTCATCTTTCGTCATCGTCTTGAGATCCTTTGATTCCTCAAGCGCCACCACAATATTATCGAATCTTGGTGTTAAAGAACGCAATACCTTCGACACAAAATTCAGAAACGGCTTCACCACACGACTTCATTTGATTCCCCAAGCGTGTCACACGCATCATGTAATCATTAATTGTTTCCTTGTCTTCCATTTGAAGTAACTCAAACTGTCGCTTGTGAGTTTGTAACCTCACCACCTTCGCCTTATCTGCACCAGCATAAGCTTTCTCAAGGATACCCCAAGCTGTCTTCGCCGAGTCGCAATCGCCAACCTTTTCGAAGTTGTCACTATCGACGCAAGAATGAATCAAGAAGAGGGCCTTGTAATCTTTCTTCTTATCTTCCTTGAATTTCGCTTGTTGAGCTGTTGTAGCCTCTTCACCAAGAGGAGTAATGCCATCGGTAATCATATCAAGAACATCTTGATATCCAAACAAAACTTTCATTTGTTTGTACCATTTGTCATAATTCTTCGAATCAAGAATTGGAAGGTTGGTAGGGATTTTGTCATTGGAAACAGACATGTTTGCAGCGGAAATTGGATCTGAACTAGGCTCTTGATGCCAAATGTTGGAACACAATCAAGAGTGGAGGGTGAATCAATGGTGAAAATCAATAATTGAAAAGTGTGGTTTGAAGAAGATGATGGAGAAAGAGAGAGAGATTATGGAAGAGAGTATTTTCAGTTACAACAATATTGGGAAACAAAACTGAATTACAACTGAAATTACAAACATGTTTGTAGCGGAAAATGCATAAATTAGGGATTTTGTCATTGGAAACAGACATGTTTGCAGCGGAAATTGGATCTGAACTAGACTCTTGATGCCAAATGTTGGAACACAATCAAGAGTGGAGGGTGAATCAATGGTGAAAATCAATAATTGAAAAGTGTGGTTTGAAGAAGATGATGGAGAAAGAGAGATTATGGAAGAGAGTATTTTCAGTTACAACAATATTGGGAAACAAAACTGAATTACAACTGAAATTACAGACATGTTTGCAGCGGAAATTGCAGAAATTAGGGATTTTGTCATTGGAAACAGGCATGTTTGCAGCGGAAATTGGATCTGAACTAGGCTCTTGATGCCAAATGTTGGAACACAATCAAGAGTGAAGGGTGAATCAATGGTGAAAATCAATAATTGAAAAGTGTGGTTTGAAGAAGATGATGGAGAAAGAGAGAAAGATTATGGAAGAGAGTATTTTCAGTTACAACAATATTGGAAAACAAAACTGAATTACAACTGAAATTACAGACATTTTTGCAGCGGAAATTGCAGAAATTAGGGATTTTGTCATTGGAAACAGGCATGTTTGCAGCGGAAATTGGATCCGAACTAGGCTCTTGATGCCAAATGTTGGAACACAATCAAGAGTGCAGGGTGAATCAATGGTGAAAATCAATAATTGAAAAGTGTGGTTTGAAGAAGATGATGGAGAAAGAGAGAGAGATTATGGAAGAAAATATTTTCAGTTACAACAATATTGTGAAACAAAACTGAATTACAACTGAAATTACAGACATGTTTGCAGCGGAAATTGCAGAAATTAGGGATTTTGTCATTGGAAACAGACATGTTTGCAGCGGAAATTGGATCTGAACTAGGCTCTTGATGCCAAATGTTGGAACACAATCAAGAGTGGAGGGTGAATCAATGGTGAAAATCAATAATTGAAAAGTGTGGTTTGAATAAGATGATGGAGAAAGAGAGATTATGGAAGAGAGTATTTTCAGTTACAACAATATTGGAAAACAAAACTGAATTACAACTGAAATTACAACAGAAAAAATTACATAGAAAAAACAGAAAAAACAGCTTTATACAACACTGCAGAAAACGGAGAACATTCTCCGTTTTCTGTTTTCTAGTTTTTCTACTTCTGCAGAACATTCTCCGTTTTTCTGCATTTCTGCCTTCTCTGTTCTGCTTTTCTGTTTTCTCTGTTTCTGCAGAACATTCTCCGTTTTCCTGATTTTCTGTTTTATCTGTTCTGCAGAACATTCTCCGTTTTTCTGCATTTCTGCTTTCTCTGTTCTGCAGAACATTCTCTGTTTTTCTGCATTTGAATTATATCACTTCCAATATAAAATACAAAAGAAAATGAAGAAGTTGAGTTACGTTTGGTGGAAGCTTAGAAAAAATTAAAGACCAAACAAATAATATTTTTAATAACATTTAAAAGTATAAAAAAAAAACCTAAAAAAATGCAAAGGAACTCTAGTCTAATTGAAAAAGAAAATAGGGAGAAGATATATAAATGTCCATAGGAGGAAGAACTAAAAAATAGTTTAAAGAAGGAAATAACAAACCTTGACCAGTCTTATATCAGATATTGTGCCAACCCCTTGTTTCTACCATTCCATTTGCAATTTTTTTCTCCCGTGAATCTGTTGTGTGATTTTTTTGAGTTACATAAATAAGAGAGGTAAGGGAAGAAATGAAAATGAGAATCTGTCCCATAAAAAGTAGACATTTGGTTTTTGATAGTGTTCATTCTAATTTCTGCATAAAAGACAAAGTGGTGGAGTGTTTAAACCAGAAAATATTTCAAAATCAAAATAGTGCCATGTGCAGTAAAAACGCTAGAGAAATAAAGTAATTTATAATTGTGATCTTGAAATTTTTACAAAATATTAAATGTATTAAAGTTAATGATTGAATATGTGGTTTAGTTGAGAATTCTGACTATCTCAATTTTTTTTTATTTCTCAACCACTAGAATAGGTGCTTCTTAAAAATCACACCCACGTGCTGCTCATAAATTGGAAAGGAATCAAATAATGCAACGATTTGTTTTGTTACCCTTTGACGACTTAAAATATAACCTCTGTCCAAAACCCAAATGCATAGGAATATGCTTCCCTCTCATTCTTACTCTGTTCTTTCAGTCCCAGCCTAATTGAACCAAGGAAATTTCTCACAAAAATTCAAAACCCCTTTCCGGTGAGTTAATTTCAGTTTCTTGCATTTCTAATTTAATTAACTTCTCTATTTTTTTCTCTCCCAAAATTCTTAGTAAAAAATGTAAATTAAAAATGATATGTAATCCGTTATATTAACTTTCTAGTGTCTTTTTAGATAGTGTATACCATAGTTGTATGAATTTTGTTGAAGATGCAACCAAATCTTGTTATGCAGTGTGATGGATTGGAGATGTAGCTGTGTTATGTTAGTTGTTGTTATGTTTCTGCCGTTCATGGTTTCTTCGGGTTCCATTGTCAAGAACCTGCCGGGTTTTGATGGGGATCTTCCATTCAAGCTTGAAACTGGGTGAGTTTCTTTGTTCTTTAATACTTTTTTTTTTTTTTTAATTTTTAAATTGTTTTGCTTTATTATTATTTTCATTGATATGATAGTTTTTTATTAAAATAGTGAGAATGAAGAAGGAGATAGAAAGGGAAAGATGATAAAGGACAAATAACGAGAACACTAATGTTTGGTGGA
>JBBPBS010000577.1:4605345-4637554 GCA_037974835.1 Cicer judaicum
TTTTTTTTTTTTTTTTTTAATTTTTAAATTGTTTTGCTTTATTATTATTTTCATTGATATGATAGTTTTTTATTAAAATAGTGAGAATGAAGAAGGAGATAGAAAGGGAAAGATGATAAAGGACAAATAACGAGAACACTAATGTTTGGTGGACACTTTTTTTTATTTGTTAAAATTTAAATAAATTTCAACCAATCATGTAACATGTGAATTTTATATAACTTAAGTGAGACACATGTGCATTTTAACGTGAATTATTCCGTGAATAATTCCACTATAGATTAAAAAAAGAATAATAGTATTTTTATTAAATTATTTAGATTCTGGATTAAGTATTAGTAAATTTAATAACCTTATATGTAGATAGTGTATCAATGAAATAATTAATATCGTCTTTAAAATTAAAAGTATTAATATTTTTGGACAATTTTTCTTAAACAGAAAATAGATTAATTATTGCAAGACATAAAAAAGATACAATACTTTTAAGATAAATTAATTTTAATTTATAGAATGAAACACAAATAATTGTGGTTCAAGTAAAACAAGATGTTTCAATGTTATTGAGGAAAAAAATGTAAATTATTTTTTAAGTATTTAACTGATCCAAATATTATTCCTGAGCATCATCTTTTCACCTTAAATTTATTTATGTAAAAAAATTATCGATTCTTCGGTGCAAAAGTTGGGACTGAACATTATAACTGCATGTGTATTGTGTAGATACATAGGAGTGGGAGAAGGAGAAAAGGTGCAAATATTTTACTATTTTGTGGAGTCTCAAAGAAATCCCTTCATTGATCCAATTTTACTTTGGTTCGTTGGAGGTCCAGGATGCTCTGGCCTTTCAGCATTCTTTTTTGAAAACGGTAAATCAATTTGTTCATTAAAATTATTAAATTAACTACCTAACCTTTATTCACATACAATTTTAATTTTAATTTTAAATTCTGATTTTTCTGTACCATGTGTTTGAGAAGCATTTCCTTTAAATCAAGAAGAAAATGATGCAGAACAAAAATTTTAAGCAACTGTTGAAAGCACTTTTAAGTAACAAAATAAAAATGTGTTGCAAATCTTATTTCTTCGACACTAATTCCTCAGTTGCATAAATAATCAAGGAAAGTTGCAAATAAAACAAGGAAGATTCAACATGAATTGCATTATTTGTACAGGGCCTTTAAAAATGGATCCCAATTACAGTGAGAACCTTCCAAAGCTGAAATTGAATCCATATTCTTGGACACATATGTTGAATATGATATACATAGATATGCCAGTAGGGACTGGATTTTCTTACTCAGAAACACAAGAAGGTTACTATAGCAATGACACACTATGGGTGGATCATACATATTCTTTTTTACAAAAGGTGAACCATTTTTCTACTTCTATTGTTTATAAAAATATGTTTATGATTAATTATCCATGCAAAATGTGACCTGGAATTTAGGTGGCAGTCGGAGTAGTGGTCATATGAATGTCGATGACACCTATGCTCCACGGATGGGGTGGTGTACCTGCCAACACTTTGAAGCTCAAATCAGTGTTTGAGTGAGTGGAGTAAGAAGTATATCGAAATGAATTGTGTATCTTTTTTGTTGATGAACATTCCTTTTATATGAAGGATTAGATCTAATCTTGAAGAATTCGGGGAGAGAATCTTGGTGTGACTGTCATTAATGACTAACTCGGTCGTTAGAGATAGTAGAAGTGAGCCGTTGAGACTTAAGACCTAGTTGTGTTGATGGACCCATGGTTTTAAATTACAGTTGCAATATTGCAGATTTTGAAATCTCTGCAACGCTATAGCAGCCTCATTGACTGCATTTGTTCACATTTTTCTACAATATAAATGGTTTGCAGCCTCATTGACAGCATATGTTCACATTTTTCTACAATAACTGAGACTGCAAGTACAATTTAAGACAATAGATGAACCTATCATCATCTTTTGGGATAGGGTCTAAGTCTATTTCGGAACAATATGGGTGGAACATATTATTCAAATTTTATAACGAGTTTCATCACTTTCAATGCAGTGGTTTATTGAACATTCAAAGTTTAGCTCAAATCCATTTTACATTGGTGGTGGCTCATATTCAGGACTAACTACTGGTCCTCTTGTTCAAAAAGTATATGAAGGTAAATTAAGCTATTAACAAATGTTAATTTGATAACTAAAATTAAATTTGGCCTTGTTTTGAATTTCTTTAATTAATACTTCCTTTGAAGTGCAGGGTACATAGCAAAACAAGTGCCCCACATAAAGATCAAAGTAAGAAACAACATGATGTATTTTTCTATTTTGCTAAATATTTTCTAAACTATTATATACAGCTAATTGTCTCATTTAGTCATAAAAATAAAATAAAATAAAAACTAATTGTCTCATTATTATATGATGATCAGGGTTATGTGATTGCAAGTCCAGCTGTTGACACATATCAGGAGATAAACATGAAAGTCTTATATGCATATCATATGACTCTTATACCAAAAAATCTCTATGAGGTTATTTTGCATTAATCACTGTCTTTTTTTTGGTTTTAACATTAATCATTGTCTATTTGTACAAATTATAATAAATTTTTATACAAATTTGCATCTAGCTATGAAAGTGTCATACTTTCATATTTATATGTCACTTAACTTTTTAAACACAATTTCAAAAACGTTGTTGCAGTCGTTGGAAGAAAATTGTAAGGGTAATTATAGAAACATTGATCCAGATAACACAAAGTGTGTCTCAGATTATGAAGCTTATTCAGAGGTTAGTATTATACTCCATGCACTCATAGTTATTCATTTGGTCTACTCATAGTGAATGATGAAGTAAACCATTGTCTTGCAGCTAGTTCGTTATATAAACATACAACAAATTTTAGAACCTTTTTGTGTCACTACACCTGCTGTGAACCAAGTAATACAACAACCAGTTCAAGATCATCCAGAATATTGTAGAGTTAAGAAAATCTCTCTCTCTCTCTCTCTCTAGTATATATATATATTGCAAAATAATATAACAAAATGAATTATTATTATTCGGTAGGAGTAGGAATTAGGGTGGCAACACCAGTTGAGTCCATTGACCCAACCCGTTTAATCTGTCATTAGGTGGGGTAATTTGAAGTTTTGTATCTTATCATTTAAGTTGATTTGTTCTGCTTAACCCGTTCACAAATCCTAATAAATTTAGTTAGATTATAATGAATTTCGGTAGACTAATTTCAAAGTATTTGTCTTGTGGACCAACTTGATTAAAAATCAATGTTATTTTTTTTATTTACGGGTCAACTGCTGCTGACCTGCTAACCTGTGGACTGTAAGATAAGATGAGAATTTCAATTTACCTATTTAAGTTGATCCGTTCTACCTTACTTTAAATGAATTGATATTGGGCGGACTAAAACATAATAGGTTGAACCATTGTGCCATCTTAATGGTGATTGAAATCCTATGTTACATTTATATGTCCCATTCTCTTGGTTCTAATAAAAAGAATTGCATTTTAGTAAAAACTATCTCTGTTTGTGAGCTTAGTACTCTCTTTTTTAATTCTTACTCCCTAATTATAATAATAGTCATCCTAAAACTTATTCCCTCCTAACTCAAATATAACCATAAAAGAAGAACTTACTTTATTAGACTTAGTTATAACTTGTATTTTTAATGTCATTATTCTAAAATTACCCATTACTTAACTCAAGACATGTGAATTGTGACAATCCTCTATAATAAATATACTATCAAAAGATAGTTTAGAAAATATATTTCAATTTTCATATGAATTCAAAGAAAAAGTAAACAAACTTGTGTAACAAAAATTAAACAAACTTAAGTAACGTTCTCAATTTGTGCATAAGTAGTTAATTTATCTTACAACTGAGCCTAGATGTAGTAAATTAGAGTACATATCTTTCTTAACAATGATATCCTAGTTGTGTAAAAAAACAACAATAATTCGAGTACTTATTTGAATCTAATACAGTGGCGGAAATCATGTATTGAGAGAAAATGAAAAATATTTTATGTATTTAAAACAGACTTTGTGGCCACTTCATACTATTTCCTCCACATATGCAAACATTTTCCACCTCAGACAAAAAGCTGATGTGTACGTCTTCATAGAGAATTTTCTATACTCAATTTCTAAATAGTTTTTCCACAAATTCTATACAGTATCTACTATCTTATATTATATCTCCTATTTAAATGTTATTTCTTAACATCTGCTCAAAATTTTCTAAATTAATCCCACACTATTATTTCATTCACTTTATTTATTATTTCATAACGTTTGTCCAACATCTTTCATATTAATTTCACATTACTACTCAATATATTTTTTTTTTACATTAATCAACTTCACATTTTTGTCTCTAAATGCAATCTACTTATATCGTGATACTACGTTTTTTTTTTTTTCATTAATCAACTTCACATTGTCCCTTCTAACTGCCATCTACTTATTTGCTGGCAATTGTATATATATTTTCAGAATATATAATATTGAACTTAATAACATGAGAAATTTTTTCAATTTTTTCTGAATTGAAAGTGCATATGTCTCTTTTGCTTACCTCTAAAATATATGTCGACTATTTATATATACCTTTTATTGTTGGATACTTCTCTTCTATAAACTACATAAAAGTGAATATATATTATTGATATAACTACTATATCAATAATCATTTGACAATTGAAACATAAAATTTCATATTAATTATATATAAAATCCACTTGAATTAAATAAATTAAAATATACCCCCACTACGCGAGGTTAGTTTAGTTACTCATTAATTCTTGGGTTCATATTGGGTATCATCTAACTTGATTAAATTGTTTTAATCAGAGTTATTATCATATTCTTGTTGACATATGGGCAAACGATGAAAATGTGCGGAAGGCCCTTCGTGTAAGAGAGGTAATTCATCATATCGTATCATTTATTATAATTTAATCATATGATTATTACTTGTTGAAATTAATTGAAGTTTTCATGGAGCTAAGCATTTAATAATAGTAATTCAATAATGCTATTTAAATAGGGAACTAAGGAGGAGTTCTTGAGATGCAACAAGACTTTGGCATACAAAACAAATTTGTTGAATGTAGTAGAATATTATCGCAATCTCACCAATGCCAACATCCAAGCTCTCGTTTACTGGTAATGTTCATTCCAACACATTTTGCACGTATATAAACGCATTGTAATGTTTAGAATTTCGTGAATCACGAGTCTTTCTTAGTTCTGTTTCCTGATTTTTCTTCTTAGTGGTATGGTACAAATAACATGGCATATTCTTTTCTCAAGTTAGTGGTGTGTCTCTTTTGTAAAATTTGTTACAACTAACTTCATCTTTGTATCGACTAATTCTAAGTTGGTTAATCAGTTGAAAAACCTAGAACTGTAATTGAGAGAAAATAGACAGAGCAAACACTAGTGAGAAAAAAGAAGAAAAAGTCAAAGAGTTCTCGAGTTCATACTCTTATAGGAAAAAAAGAATATGACATCCACTCTTTTAGGATCATAGTGCTCTAATCTTGAGTTTTAGTAACAAAATTATAACGGAAGTTTCAAAGGAAACTTCAACCACAAATATTTGGCTAAAAATAAGAAAACTTTTTTTTTTTTATGAGCAATCATTAGCCAATCGTTTATACTTAAAACAAAAGTTGTATACGTTCAAGATGCAATCTGGAAAGTCTATGGAAGATCATATGAATGAATTCAATAAGATTATTTATCTTGAATTTTGTGAGTATTGTGTGTATGGTAAAATGCACAAAGTCAAATTCACCTCTGAGACACATCACTCAAAAGGAATTCAGGAACATGTGATCTATGGGGGCTTGTTAGAGTTGCTTGATGGAGGTAACAAGTATTTTATTACGTTTCTTGTTGATTGTGCTAGGAAAGTATGGATTTTCATGTCAAAAAGTAAAGACGAAGCATGCAAAACCTTTAAAGAATGGAATAATATGGTTGAAAATAGACACATGATCCTCAAATAGACACAAGTGCTCATGACACCAACCATGATTATCATATCTTAACCAATATTAAGATACAAGACTATGTACTCATCAAAGGCAAAGAAAGCGGGAACATAAAGGCCACTACTAGATATGGCAATGAAAACATGATTAGTTATGCCCTTTATGTTGTTGGTGAAGAAATCATAAATGAAGAACCTAGAACTTACACTGAAGTTTTCATTTGTCAAGACAAAGACAATTAGTTGCTTCTAATGAATAAGAAATTGGATTTTCTTGAAAAGAACAATACTTGGATGATGGATCCAAAGCCAGTGTACTAAAAAGTGGTAGGAAGTAAGTGGATTTTCAAAAGGAAGGAATTCTAGGAGTTGGGCTTCCTAGGTTCAAATCCAAAAATTAGAATAATTCTTGGTATGATAGCTTCATTTGATTTGGAACTAGAATATATGGATGTAAAAACAACCTTTCTTCATGGAGATCTGAAGGAAACTATTCTAATGCAACAACCAAGTGATTTTGAGTTACAAGGAAAAGAAGATCGGTACTGTTATCTTAAGGGGTCCCTCCATGGACTCAAACACTTACCAAGAAAATGGTACTTAATGTTTGATTCCTTATGCTTATACAAAAACATGTGATAAGCAATTTTGACATCTTTGTTTACTACAAGCAATAGCCAAATTTTACTTATATATACTTACTCTTATATGTTGACGATATGCTGATAACATCTAAGAGTATGGTAAAAATCAACTAGTTGAGAAAAATTAGTTGAAGCAAGAATTTGAAATAAAGGACCATGGTACAACCAAGAAGATTTTAGGAATGGAGATTATTAGGTTCGCAAAGCATGAAAACCTAATCATTTATCAAGAAAAATGTCTTGGAAAGGTTAATAGGTTTAAACATGGTTGAAGCTAAGAATATTAGCATTCCTCTAGAAGCTCATTTCAAGTTTTCATCTATTATGTCACCAAACATAACAAAGGAAATAGATATTATGAAGATAATTCTTTATCCATATTATATAGATAGCATTATGTATGCTACGTATGTTTTAGGCATGATATTTCTCATGCTATAAGTGTTACCATATGGTTTATGGGAAATCCTAGAATGGAACACTAACAAGTTGTCAAATGGATATTAAGGTATCTACATGGGACTGAAAACTTGTGTTTGGTGTACTGCAAAGAGTTAGAAACCTCAAAATCTATTCATGGCTATATGGATTCTAACTATGTTCGTAACTTAGACAACTTCACAGTGTTCAACAACACTATCAATTGGAAAGCTAACATCCAACACATAGTAGCTTTATCATCAATAAAGGTAGAATATGTTTCTTTAGCTGAAGTTGTGGAAGAAAGGATTTGGATAAGAGGATTTGTCACAGATTTGGACATAACTTAGGACTCAGTTTGTATAAACTGTGATAGTCAAAGTTCTATTCATTTGAGCAAAAATTAAATGTATCATAAAAGAACCAAACACATTGATAATAGACGTCACTTCAAATAAGATGTCATCAAAGGAGGTGAAATAAATGTGGAAAAGGTATATACAAGTGACAATCCAACTGACATGCTTACAAAAACAATTACACTTAATGAATTTAGTAATTTTCTGGATTTGCTAAGAATCAATCTTGAAAATTGATAAGTGTGGACCTACGGATTTTGAATTTTAGAAGATCATGTTTTTGAAGTCATTTTCTCAATACTGAAGTAGAGATTTGTTGAACAATGGCACATATAAAATGGCTTATTCTTTTTTCGAGTTAGTTGTGTGCAACTCAAGCAAGTCGAGTGTTAGTTTCTCTTTTGTGATGTTAGTTATAACTAACTTCACCTTTGTATATTGACTTATATATATAAAGGCCTAGACTAATTTTGAGTTTGATAATTTGATGAAAAACTCATAATTGTAATCGAGAGACAAGAGAGAAAGTAAACACAAGTGAGAAAAAAGAAAAAGTGAGAGTTCTCGAGTTCATCAATGAATAATTGATTATCTAACACTTGTAATTTAATCATCATATAATGATCTTCATAGTTGGATCTTGCTCCGAAGTGTAGAAGTTTTATTTCGAAGTTGGGTTACCAATCTGTTGGGAAAAATTAGAGATAACTATCTCAATAATGCAAAATATTTTTCCTCTACCTATGCAAATAAACGCCCAAACAGAAAAATGCAATTCCATAGAGCAATAACAATTGACAGAAAATTAAATATGAGACAAACACAATTTTTAACGTAGAAAATTTCCCTCAAATTGAGAGAATAAAAACCACAAGACCTAGTCTAGTAAAACCTTCCACTATAAGAATTAGTGGGTACATCGAAGTGTTCCTAGTAATACTAGGGAACATCAATCAGTAATAGCCATCACCAAAAAAGGTGGAAACCAAACAAATAACAAATAACCTTCCACTAAAGTTAGTATTCTAAAGTAACTCTTAGAGAAAGTAAAATTACTATTACTGTATATTAAAAGAACAAACTGAGTGGTAGAAATAACATACTAAAATTGTAGACCAAATGGTATAAGTTTGCTACAAACTCATTACCACGGGAACCAAGCTTTTCCTTCTTCTTGTTACTTTTTTCAAGGCACGGTTCTTTTTTCTTTCCTTCAAGCGACACTACTTTTCCTTTCTTTTCTTATGGATTTCAAAAAGCCTTATTTTTTTCTTCTTCACATGGGTCAAACCCAATAAAACACATATTCCCTTTTTTCTTTTCTTTTTATATTTAATAATAAAAAGAATAATAATAATAATAATAGTAAAATTGGTAGGTTCCACTTAGGGAGTAAGTCTACCCAATAAATCTCCCCCTCATGATTCAAGTGCGAAGATATTGCTCAACCATGTCAACCTTCTTTCTACAATATATCATCTTTGACATAAGCAAAACTTTTGTCATCATATTTGAACCATTCTCATCAGTATGAATCTTTTCAATTGAAAATCACTTCATTTATAGTGCATCTCGTATATAATGATACCGCATCTCAATATGCTTCGACTTTGCATGAAAGTCAAATTCTTGTTGAGATGGATCACACTCTCACTGTCACAAGATAACACAGACATGTCTTGTTTGAGGCCTAACTCATGTAAAATTTTCTTCACTCAGAAGAGTTCTTTGGAAGTTTCAGTTGTTGCAATGTACTCAACTTTAGTAATGGATAAAGCAGCACACTTTTGTAACTTTGATTGCCAAGATACAACTCCCCTTGCAAATATCATCATATAACCAAAAGTAGATTTTCTAGAATCAAGATCAGTCGTCGTATCAGCATATGTATAGCCATCCAACACAGGTTCACCACCTCCATAGCATAAACAAACTTTGGAAGTGCTTCTGTGGTATATGCGAATCCAATTCACTTCTTGCCAATGATCTTTACCAGGATTTGAAAGAGTCGACTGACAACTCCAATTGCATGAGCAATATCTGGCCTTGTACATCCCATAGCATACATCAAACTACCAACTACAAATGCATAAGGAGCTTTTTTCATCCATTCTTTATCTTTCTCTCTTCTAGGAAGTTGATCGTAATTTAATTTGAAATGAGTAGCAAGTGGAGTATTAATAGGTTTGAAATTGTTCATGTTGAACTTCTCTAACACCTTCTCAATATAATTGTGTTGAGACGACCACAATTTATCATTCTTCATGTAACGAGTAATTCTCATGCCCAAAATTTGCTTTGTATGACCTAAGTCTTTCATTGCAAAAGGCTTTTTCAAATCTTTCTTTAGAGATTGAATCTTCTTAGTGCCATGACCAACAATCAACATGTTATCCACATATAACAGAGACTTTCTTGACAAACGCACAATGGTCAGAATTAACTTTTATCGTACCCATGTTTCTCTATGAAATAATCAAATTTCTTGTACCATTGTCGAGGTGCTTGCTTAAGCCAATACAAACTTTTATTCAATTTACACATAAGTTGTTCTTTAACTTTGACTTCGAAACCCTCTAGTTGCTCCATATAGATCTTTTTCTCTAAATCTCCATAAAGGAACACAATTTTCACATCAAATTGTTCAACTTCTTAGTTCAAGCTAGTTGCTAACCCAAGCACAACTCGGATAGAGGACATCTTCACCACATGTAAAAAATTTCTTCAAAGTCAATATTTTCTCTAATTAAAACCTTTTACAACCAATCATGTTTTGTATCTTGGTTGAGAACTATTATCTTCTGCCTTTATTTTGTATACCCACTTGTAATTGAGTGCTTTTCTGCCTTTAGGCAACTTTACCAATTCAAATGTATGATTTTCATGCAAGGAATTGATCTCTTCTTGCATGGAATTCAACCACTTTTCTTTATCAATATTTGTAATAGCCTCTTGGTAGTACTCTAGCTCACCACTATTAGTGATCATCACATATTCATATGGAGGATATCTTTGAGAAGGATGATATTTTTTAGTAGATATTCTCAACTCAAACTCAACTGGTGGCTTAGCTAAAACCTGCTCATCATGATGAGGCACATGATTATCAATTACATTATCATCATTTACCTACACTTCTCCCCCATCAACAAAAGTTTCTATAAAGGACTTAGGCACAACATCAATGTAACTTATGGAATTTGATTTATGTTTATCAGCTTTATCAAAATCTTCAATAGTATTATGGTCTTCAAGAAATATAATATATTGGTTTATGATAATTTTCTTGTCAACTGATCTTACAATCTATAACCAAATTCTTCACCACCATAACCGACAAACATACACTGTTTGGATTTACTATCAAGCTTGGGCCTCTTATCTCTTGGAACATGAACAAAACATCTATAATCAAACACTCTCAAATGACAATAAGAGACATTTTTCCTTGTCCAATCTCTATTTAGAACATCACCATCAAATGAAATAGGTGGAGAAAGATTGATCAAATCCAATGCAGTTTTCATTGTTTCACCCCAAAAGGGTTTCAATAATTTTGCATGAGATAACATACATTTGATTGTGTCATTAATTATGTGATTCATTCTCTCTTCAACAACATGATGCTGAGGTGTATTTGGAATTGTTTTCTCAAGCATCATTCCATGTTCTCTACAATACTCTTCAAACATACCTCTGTATTACCACCGTTATCTGATCGAACATATTTCATTTTCCTTCCTTTTTTTCTTTCAACATTTGCATGAAAATGCTTGAAGAATCAAAGTACCTAGTCTTTAGATTTCAAAGGAAAGACCCACACTTTTCTAGAGTGGTTGTCAATAAAAGTTACAAAATATGATGCACCACTAAGAAAATGTAATATCCATCATGCAAACATCAATATGAACTTAATCAAGAACATTTTGTGTCCTATGAGGACCAATATTATAAAAATAAACTTTATGTTGTTTTCAAGTAAAACAATGAGTACAAGTTTTAGAGATGTACCTTTCATAAGAAGGAAACTTTTCTTCACAAGTATGTTGAGTCATTTCTCACTCAAGTGACCAAGGCGCATATGCCATAAATCAGAAGAGGCGTTTTCAATTGCATTCACTTTTTCCTTGCATAGCTTCGTAGACATCCTATAGAGATAAGTAGAACTTTGCTCATTTACAACCATTAGAGACCTTTGGTGATTTTACATATACCACCACCATCAAAGTAAGTTTGATAACCTTCAATATCCAAAGCTTGCACCAAAATCAAATTGATACGAATATCAGAAACATGTCTAACATTCTTCAATTGAAGCTTGCAAACAATCCCAATTTCAACCTAAACATCTCCCATACTAATAATTTTACATACTCCTTCATCTCTAATTTTTACTGTGAGAAAATCACCAACACTGTAAGATAAGAAGAAATCGCGCTTAGGAGTAACATGATACGAGGCACCCGAATAAATAATCCAAGTTGAATCCTAACATACAAGGTTTATGGAATTATCATCACAAACAATGTAGACATCACTAACAGATGCAATTGTTGTTGTATCTTTATCATTTTTCTTCTCTTTGTCTTCATCTCTTTCCTTTGATTGATCTCTCTTAAAGAACCTGCAATTTCTTATTGTGACTTGCTTTGCCCCAACTATAACATAACACTTATTTTCTAGTCCTCGACTTGCTATGACTTTTAGAGTTGTTGCGTCTATAGAAGTGTCTATATTGACTTCTCCTCCGTGAGTTTGTAACTAGTGCTTCTAACTTTGAGGAAGAATCAATCAAACCACGTTCCTTTCTTGAGCTTCTTCATTCAACACGTTCTCTTTAATTGTTGACATTTTTAGCTTTCCACTTGGAGCTAAATTGGTCAATGTCACAACAAGGACTTCTCAATCATCAAGCAAAGAACTCAAGAATAACAACATTTGCAGCTCATCATCTAATTTAATATTTATCGTTGTCTACTGATTCACGTTATTCTAAAAAATACTCATATATTTTGCCATTGAATCCCCATCTTTGTATTTTATATTCACCAGCTTCTGAATCAAGAATACTTTATTTTTCACATTCTTTCGTTCATACAACTCTTTAAATTTCTCCTATATCTTGTTAGCATCTATTTCAATTTCAACATCTGGATATACACTCAAATCCAACCACTGCCTGATCAAGGTCATCTTCTAGTTAGCATCAAATTTATCTTTGAGTTTAGCAGTGTCACCCTCAATGGAATCATACAAATATTTAACGTATAATATGTCTTCTATGAGAGTCTTCCAAAGTGTCTAATTAGAAGTGTTAAACTTAATCATATTTGGACCTTTATTTTCCTCCATTTAAATGAACAAACCAAACCAATTGAGTCTGATACCACTTTGTTGAGAAAAACCAGAGATAACTATATCAATAATGTAGAATATTTTTCTCTCACCTATGGATATAAATAGCCAAATAGACAAATACAATTTCACATAACAACAATAATTGACAAAAAATAAAATATGAAACAAACACAATTTTAACATAGAAAATTTCCTTTAAATTGAGAGAATAGAAACCATAGGATCTAGTGCAGTAAAACATTCCACTATAATAATTAATGAATACATCAGAGTTTTCCTAATAATACTAATAATATCGATCAACAATAGTCATCACCCAAAAAGGTGGAAACTAAACAAATAACAAATAATCTTCCACTAAAGAGATATTCCAAACTAACTCTTAGAGAAGGTAATACTATTAACACTGTATATTAAAATAACAAACTCAGTGGTAGAAATAACATACTAGATCTTTAATGCACTAGTTTTCCTTTCGTTTAATCACAACATTAATTTTATATAAAGGCAAAGTTGCACTCTTTAATTTTATTTATAGGTTCAAATAACCTCTTTCTTTTTTTTCGTGTTATAAGTTAGTCTAATTTTATGTCAAATTAGTCTTTCAAATATAAAATGTTAACATTATTGGAGGATAGTTCATTTTTCATCTACGTATGTTACTGAAAGTCTTGTTTAACCATTTGAAACTCTACACATTCAATTCATATAACATCTAAATCTCAATTTCATCGTAATGACTATTACAATCTAATCTATCAAAATTAACATGATTTTTTTAATTTTTATCTAAGATTGCGAAGTTAATATCAATGAATATCTAATTGTAGTGGCACTAACATTTTGGCTGATAAATTGCAGTTCTGATCTTGACTTTTCTATACCACACCTTGGTACAGAATATTGGATCAGGTCATTGAACATGACCACACATGACAAATGGCGTCCATGGTTTGTTGAGGGTCAAGTGGCTGGGTAATTAAGTTTTTAATTTTTGCTAGTTAAAATGCCTAGTAGTATGTGTGTAGTGTTTGTATGTATGATTTAATTAAATTTAAATATATTTTTAATGTTTATAAAATATCCTCTATTAAATTTAGTCCCTAAAATGATTTGCCTCGATGCTTAGTCTCTAGTTTGAAGAAAATTTGCATCTATGCTTAGTTCCTAAATCTCTAAATAGGGGACGAAACCTTGAGAAATTTATTTGTAGGGACTGAATATTTTTATTAGAACTAAAAATATATATAATTCTTTAAATTAATATTTTCAAAATAATTAACGAGAATATGTTATATATATTAGTATTTGCATGGTTGTAATTGTGCTTGAAATCTCTAAAAATATATAATATTTGGCATGTTAGCTATCTCATAGCTAAATATACTCTTTTTAATAAATAAATATTCCTTTTAAAATAAAATATAAATAAAAAGAGTATTTAAAAGTTGATATAATTGATCTAAATTTTAGATTTGATACATGAACATTTTAAATATCATTTTTGTTTATATTATATTTTACATGGTATATCAATTAATTATACAGGAGATACAATTTACATGCAAATTTAACTCATCAATTAATTTTTAAAAATTAGGCTTTTATGATATATTTGGCTAATTTTTTTCACATTTTTCTCAACTCTATTTGGTGAAATAAGATTATATATTTGTGTAATTTATTAATTACAATGGTCCAAATATTTCACTCAGGTTCACAGAAATCTATAAAATGAAAGAAGACCATTACTTAACTTATGTGACCGTGAAGGCAAGTACAATCCTAATTTTGAGAATGCTATTTCAAGTTATTTATATCAATTCAATCAATATTAATTAATTGCTTTCGGTGAAATTTAATAGCAATATATACTTTCTATCACTTGATTATAACTGTTATTATTTTTATTGTAATAAGACAGGGTGCTGGACATGTGGCACAGACATTTAAGCCCAAGGAAGTTTATAATATGATCCAGAGGTGGTTTTCATTTTCTCTTATCTAAAATTACATCAATATTTATAAAAAAAAAAATTACAGCAATATACCTCGTACTCCATATTTATATACTTACCACAACATTTTATCGAAAATTTACTTATTTTCCCCTTTTTGATTTCTTTTAAATCAAAATAATTTCCAAACAGGAAAACTTAGAAGATGAGTTATGGAGTTGAATTTTAAATTTAAGTTTTTCAGAGTACCCACGTATCTTAAAAAACTTCAATTTTAAAATTTTTGTTTTAAACTTTCCATAATAGATTTAGAATTTTAAGTATGAGAGTTTTTTTTGTAAAATTAAATAAATAAGAGGTAAATTTGGATTTTTGGATAATTTGTGAGGACAGAAATATATTTATAGGGTATGGAATAAAAGTTTTCGAAGATTATGCTTCAATTTGATTAGTGGAAACCAACTTGTCTTCTTGTAATGTCCAAGGCCACTCTGGTGCTTTACTTCCTTATTTTGCTATTGTGTAATTTGGGTTTCTTTGCTTGAACGTTGGACATGTATGATTCCTGGGCATGTGGTGTTTCCACCATGACGTTTTTATTTTTTATTGGAATTTCTTCGACTTAAAAAAACATTATGCTTCGATTAGATGAAGTATTTTATTTACATTCATACACATTGAAGCAACAAACGGCAGCTGATGACCACTATAGACGGCAATGGATGGCTGTCGTTGGTTGTTTGTCGGTTGTTCAACTCTCAGTGGAGTATTTGTAGTGTGTCGGTCTAATACTTAATGAGATTTAAAGTAAATTCTAAATATAAAAATAGATACTAATTAATATTTTATTATATTTTTATTTAAATTTTATATTTATTGTTTTGTGACATTCAAAGTATTTTAATTAAATATATCAATGATTGTATTCTTTTATAATTGTGAGAACTTTTACTCGTTGTACTATTTTGATTTTTTTATTCTTTTGAAGCTTAAATATACATAAAAAAATTAATTATTTTTCGGATGCCTAAAATTCTAGCTTTGACATTGGATTGATTTTGGATCTGTGCAAACATTTTGATATCCAATTTTGTAGGAGTTGGAGGAAATTACAAGTAAATGAATAATATATATCTTATTTTTGAAAGTAGAATCTCTTTTATAGAGATTCTCTAATGGTGATGATACGTCGATGGTTACTCTCTTGCAGAGAATTCAATGTAAAAAACGAGTAATTGTTCGATCGTCACATAATAGTTATGATCGACATGATGCAAATTTGGTGTCATTGCCTAAATTTGGAGAAACCATAGTTAAAGTGCAAAAAATAAACACAAGGAGTAGAAGTTGAATTATAGTTTAAAATATTTCTTTTTTATAATATCAACAAAAATTTATTTTTGTTAAATACTTTTTCTCAAAATTTGAGAGACCAAATGGCAAGATTTTGGAAACATTAGATTTAATCAGAATTTTTTTTCTAAATCTGATGGTCTCTATAACTGGTGTACTATTCAACTATTGTAGGGAATTCATATACATAAATATTTATATTAAGGGATTATTAAGTTTAAGTTAATAAATCCTAATTTAAAAATATTATATATTAATTATCAATTTTGTAAATAGAGTGGTCTTAGGCGATTAACGTTGAGTTGGATTTCAAATGTGTTGATGACAAATTAGTTGAATAAATTATCAACTTAGTTTTTAAATTAAGACTCTCTTATCAATTTAATTTGTAAACTATTAAAATTAAATAAAAGATTATTAAACTATTTCTTTATCCATCAAAGTGACTGTTAATAATCTCTAAACTATAAAAAAATTTAAAATAGTTCATAAATTATCATAAAAAACAGCAATTTAGTTACTCAGTTCAATAAATAAATATGTATTATATTTTAAAATAAATAATAATGTTAACAATGCCAATAGAAAAAGAATGAAGAAAAAACAATATGGGAGATCCACGGGCAGACACAAAACCATTGATTCATGTTATAATCAACAGATAAGATTCGGAGTAATTATTTATACTTTTCTTTTATATGATAAAGAAATTTGCACATAAGAGCAAGATTATCTCAATACATGTTGAAATTTATCAATTGAGTTAGACTTTATGTATAATTGATGTATTTTTATTATTATAATTTAAAAGTAAAAAATAATAACTTACAAATAATGTATATAATATTAATCAAATGATACCATTAAAAAAAACAATTTGAATTGTAGTGAAAACTAAAATAACATTTATTTAAAATTAAAATTTAATTTATATATACTGTTAATGTAAAAAAAATTATATTATCAATTAATGATAATAATTAAATCATTAATAATATTTAATTTTTATCGTAACTAATTATAAAATCGCTTACATGATTAGTTTTAAAATCATAAAATGTTGTACGCACATATGCACATGCACACGTAGAGAGTATGAAAATTAAACTTATTTTTTATTACTAATTAAAATATGATAGCAACAAATTATATATCACAAAAATTATATTCATGCCTTAAAAAAACACTTTTCACAAAAGTTATTTATAACTCCCTTAATTAAAGAATACTTTTTTGCTGAAAATAATGCAAGAAAAATATTACATCGTTATCTTTTGCGTTGAAACTTTTCGTTCAAGTATTTTTTTCAAAAGAATACTCTTCATTCAATGATACATTTTTTTCATACACTTAATTATTGTAAATTGTGATCCGAGAATTTAGATAAATTATTTTACAATTTTATTGACTTGTTTTAATCATATCCAAATAGTTTAATAACAATTTAAATATGTTCGAATCAATAATTGAAAATTGATTTTGTTTTTAAGTTTCACCATTTATTTATTTTTTAAGAAATATATAAAGTGACTAAAAAAGAGAAATATAAAAAGTAACATTAAATAAATAATTAAGAAGGAAACAAATAAAGTATACAAAATCATATTCAATAAGTAATTTAAAAGTTTTTTTCTTCATTAAAAAATACATTCATTCAAATTAAAATAATACATCGAGTGAGAACAACATAAATTTGCTAAAACCGAAAAAAATTGAATCTGAGAACAAGCTCACAACATTCAGTTTAATAGTATAAAACGAAAAAATGCTAAAAAATTTGACAAATTAAAATAATTGGAATACTCATATCTTCGAATGTTGATAGTGCTGAAGTCATTGATTGAATTTGTTTAGACCAAAGTAAATATATAAATCTAAACAAAATAAAAACAACAACAAGATGAGAAAATCAAAACAACGTTGCATTTAGTTGACGAGATAATAGAAAAACATGAAAAAAAAATTGATTTAAGTGAAAATCACTTATCAACGTCACACTTATTTGTCTATACTATAATGAAGAAGATAACGACATAAGAGAGGTAGAGAAGAAGTAACAACTAGGTTTTTTGCTGGACATATGAATAAAAAAAGTAATTTATCAGTTATGTTCATGTTTTAAAAGCAAAATGGGTGCAAAATCATAACTATGTTATCTAACATCCAAACTATATCAATGAAAAGGTCCTTGTTGAAATACCTCTCTAAATATTATTGTTGATAGATTGATTGAAATTTACAAGACGGAGTACATGTATATTTAAAAATGGAAACAAACAATAAAAGGGGCAATAAGAAATCAACAATAATGACAATGCTTACCATAAGCTAGCTGATAAATATAAGGCAAACTAATGTAGATAAGCCAATACTCTCTCTCAAATTGGAAGAAATATATCATGAAATCTCAACTTGGTAGTGAACTTTCGAAATTGAGGCTAAGGCAATGTTTTGATCAAAGGATCGACTAATTGATGTTTGGCTGGAACATGAATACGAGTAAGGAATCCTAAAACAACATATTCATAGATAAAATGACAATTTATGTCAATATATTTTAACTTTTCATAGTGGTTGGATTAGTGACAAGATGGATAGCTGATATACTATCAATATAGACCATAGTAGTGGATATATTAACTTCCGCACTTTTCAATAATTGCTTAAACTAAAGCAATTTTGATGTCAACATTTCAACAATCTTGTAGTCTACTTCGACAGAAGATTTGGCCACAATTGGTTGTCTTTTGGACCTCCAAGATATCAAAGAATCTCTAAAGAAATACAATAACTTGTGTTAGATCTTCAAGTGTTCATGCAATTGCTCCCAATCTACATTAATCAACATAGGCAAACAATTTGAAAGTGAAGACTTAAGATATCTCATAATATTATGCACTACATCTAAATGGGATTTGCAAGGTTTACTCATGAATTGACTTAGCTTGTTTACGAGAAAGGTTATGTCAGACATTGAAATAGTTAGATACATCAACTTCTTAATCAATCTTCTATATTTAGTAGGATTATCAAGTAAATCACTGTCTTTTTCGCCCAAGGGCATCTGTTGATCCATAGGTAAAGGTTTAGCTCCCAAAGATTTCGTGTCTTCAAGAAATTGTAATGTATACTTTATTTGACATAAGTGAATTTTTTTGTTTGATTTAGCTATTTCCAAGCTAAGGAAATACTTATGATTTCCATGCACCTTTAATTTAAAATATTGCTCAAGTTGTTGTGAGTATGATGCAATAAAACATGATAAGGGCTTGCCAATATAATGTCATCGAATTATACTAAGAGGATGATAAGAGATTAGTCTAAGCCTATGGTAAATAGAGAATTATCTGCAATGCTTGAAACCAAATAAAGCAATGGTTGAGGAAAACTTAGTGAACCATTATTTTGAGGCTTGTCTCATAGCATCGATAGATTTTTAAAGTTCACAAACCATGTTCTCGGTCTCCCCATCAATGGCATAACTCATTGGCAATTTCATATAAACTTTGTCAAGAGTACCATTCAAGAATGCGTTATTAATGTCTAGTTTCATGAGATGCTAGTGACAATGAGCAGCCAAAGCAAGTAAGACACAAACCTAAGTGAGATGAGCCACCAGGGGAAAAGTATGCAAAAAATCAACATCGATTGTTGTGTAAAATCTTTGGTAACCAATTTTGCTTTATGTTTGTTTATATTGCGATTTGGTTTATACTTTATCTTATAAATCCATTTGCAATCAATAACATGTTTTTGAGGAGGCAAAGGCATGACAATCCAAGTGTTGTTGGCTTACATAGCTAACAATTCAGCTACCATAACATGTTTACATTGTGCAAACTGTATTGCTTCATGATAGAATTGAGCCAAAATATTATATTATATCAAGTTTTGGATCAAAATTTTGTTTGAAGGACTAAAACTGAGGAGAAAAAAAATGGGAGGACTACTTTCAAGAGAGGAAGTTACTTCCAGGAGAGATACTACGTTAGAAGGAACTTGTTCAATGTGTGGCGGAGGAATTTACTTTCATGAGAGATATTGCGTTATATTATATCCTTTTATGGCTGATAAGGGGGAGGAAGTTACTTCCAAGAGAGATACAACGTTAGAAGGAACTTGTTCAGTGTGTGGAGGTCACCTTTGTTACTGTAGTTATTAGTGGATGATCAAATTAGTTTTTGTTGTATAGGATATTAGTGTTGTTCTTTTGGTGGTTATACTTATTTTGTTTTGAGATTACTGTCTCTATGATATAACTTGATAATTGACTTTTTGGTGAGTCAATGTTCCATTTTTTGACGTGACCACGGGGGATAGCATTCTTGAGCTATACTTATGTGCAAGTGTTTGCCGAGAATACCTCAAGGGTATGAGCGATGTCTGATAGGTCTCATAGCCCCTGTGTATTTTTTTTATTTGTATACTTTGGATTATTGTCCCAAAATCTATCTCAAGTTGTTGGCATATATATGATGTCATTATTTATGACTCTTTTTATTTTGTGTTACGACATATTATTTTGTTAAGTTGTTTTAATATAAAAAAAAAATACATTCGCGCTATTAAAAATTGGAGTGTTAGATTGGCCAAATTGGATCTGATAGCGAAAGTTAGTTGAAGGGATCCCTTTGAATTATCCCTATTTTCTATTGTGTTGTATACACAAACGAATATAAATATGATATATAACAAAACATATGGCTTCGATTGATCTATATAATCAACCCTACTTATCGGGATAAGGCTTGGCTGTTGTTGTGCTATTCTTTATGCAAACATGTTGGACCAGGAGGGTATTGATTTATTACTAGTAGTTAATCTGGTTATACCACTTCTCAAATTATCTCTTAGTCCAAAATGTTGGCTTGGCTTTATGATCACATTTTCCCATTATCAATAGAAAATGAAGATAAAAATTTATGCAAGTCATTGTGGCAATTAATATCTTTGCAAGAAAAATACTTTATTATTGTTATTTATTTTGTAAATGTATTGCTATCATCATTAACATTGCTATTACTCATACCTCTCTCATGAAGGGAGTTAACCCTCCTTATTTTCCTAACTTGTATTTATTTCATAGGTACTACTACTTCTTAGTGTCATTGACTCTCCCTATAATTGTGGTTGTTGTATACTTTCATTGGCTCAACATGAAGATGTTCAAACATGCTTAACTTATCTTCATCATATTTTGAAAGAACATACTATAATTTGTCCGAGAAACCATTGCAGCTATTGTAGTTTTCACGTTAGCTCTACAGGAGCAGCATTCGTCTAACCAATTTTCGGATCTCACTCTGTGCAAATCCTCTGGTTTCATCCTGACATGATTGATATATTATACACGAGTGATTGTTGATCAAGATTATTTTTTGTTGAAAACATTGTTCATAAAGACTATTAATTCAATCCTTCTAAAATAAAGAGGTTATAACAAGAAAAGTTAGTCGGCTTCTACTCTAGATTCTAGTCCATGGAACGTGTCGCGATGCACTCTCTAAGAATCGGTTTTATGCTATGAGGAATTTATATAACTTCCGTACTTGGTGAATTGTAACCCTAATACTTAAAGATTGACTATGTGGAGACTCCAAATGATGACTTTATTACACTTAATGTTGACTAAATCCTTTTGAAGCAGTGATTGGGGATGTAAGAAGTTAACTGAGTTGACTAACTATTGTTCTAACTTTTAAACAGTGGCAAATGCGACAACTTGATCGATTCACTTCGTTGAATGAAAAGTCTCATTGTTGTTGATATACCTAGTTTATGTAGCACTAACACCTTGGATTGAAGGTGTGCTTGATTTACATAACCAAGCCATATCCAAATAAGTAGGGTTGGTTATGTAAATCAAACGAAGCCATATGTTCTGTCATATATCATATTTAAATTCGTTTTTGTATACAATACAATAGCAAATAGGGGTAATTCAAAGGCAACCCTTCAACCAACTTTCGCTATCATATCCAATTTGGCCAACTTATGTCCTATATGTATCAATATCGATAAATAAATGAATTCTCAAAACAACTATAGTCACAATATCAGTGTCTTTATGTCTCGGGGAACCCCTGAATCTATTGTCTCCACTGTTTAGTCAATTTTCATGTTTATAGGATTTGATTAAATTTTTCTTCCCAAATTAATAACTTTTAAATAATTAAAAATATTGCAATTAATCTTTTTCTTAAAGTGATAAAGATAGGAGATGTATTAGATGCACTAAATGATTGTTTTATGTTTAGTTTTGGCATTTCTATCATACTTGACATTTTTTTATGATATTTTTCTCTTCTCTTCTGGTTATAACAAGAAAAGTCAGCTGACATTTGGATTCATAGAAATCACAACTCTCTTCTAGATTCGAGTCCATGGAACGTGACATGATGCACTCTCCATGAACCTGTTTTATGCTATGAGGAATTTGTATAACATTAGGACTTGGCAAATTGCAACCCTAATACTGAAAGGTGGACTATGTGGAAACTCCAAATGACGACTTTATTTTACTTTATGTTGACTAAATAGAAGTCTCCTTGGTAATTACATTTATGAGCCTATTCTTCAAAATATTAGAATCCTTTTGAAGTAGTGATTGGAGATGTAAGAAGTTAACTGAGTTGACTAACAATTGTTCTAACTTTTAAGAAGTGGAAAATATGACAACTTAGTAGATTCGCCTCCACGAATGGAAAGTCTCATTGTTGCTGATAGACCTATCATGTGTAGCACTAACACCTTGGATTAAACGTGTGATTGATGTCCGATAAGTGTAAGTGTCCAACACATGTACATTTAATCACTTCATTTTTTTAATGTTATGTGTCTAATGTCTAATTTAGTGCTTCATAGGGCCTAGCATAACAATCTACTTAACCATTATCAATCACAAAAAATCAAACTACAACAACAACAAAGTATGTTCATTATTTCTCACTTGCAAAACTATAAATTTGAGTACTTTGACATTTGTACAACAATGACAACAAAATTATTTTCTCAATAGTTAGATTTAGAAACATAGTTCAAACACACTACAATATTTTTGTCCTACTGCAACGCATAAAAACCATTGCTTAACGTAAAAAAACCGTTGCCGTAATCTACGAGAACGGTTTTCTGACCGTGGGGAATCAAGGCGTTGCCTTAGCCTAAACACAACGTTTTTTTGTGAAACAGCAACACTTTTTAAAAACCGTACTGGTAGCTACCTCTAAGAGAACGGTTTTTCAAATTGACAACAACAACGGTTTTATGATGTTGCCAAATTAAAACCGTTCTTGTATGTTCCTTTTTCAATTAAGTTACGGCAATGCTTTAAAACCGTTGCGTTAGGCTAATTTTTTAAAAAAAAATAATAATTTCATAATTAGAAAAATAATTTTAGTAAAATATTATTATTGAAATCCTATAATAAATTTAAAAATATAACAATTGTTAATACTAAATTATTATAATGTACTGTAATAAATTCATAATGTAACAATTGCAATAGTATAAATTCATAAAGTTCATTCTCATATAGATGAAGCGTTGTAACTCTTGATCATTCATACAATGTATTTGCAGTGATTCAATTTCTCTAATTTATATTCTAGAGATAAGGACACAATCAAAATAACAAAAATAAAATTCCTTATCTATAAAAACAAATACACAAAGAAAACTTAAATATCAACATCTATTTCTTCATCTTGTGCTTCCAAATGTTGAAATTCATCATTGGTATCACCATCATTCATCTATAAAATAAAAATAATATATTCAATAAGTAAAATCATGAGTAAATGAAAAAATGTTGAAGTCTATAATAGTAATATAGTTATAACAATACTATATATATAATAGTAATATAGTTCTAACAATACTATATATATATATTTCTAGCAATAATATTTGTAACCGTAATATAGTTCAGTCTTACTTCATTATTATTAGGAGCATGTGTTGATGTAGAAGAACGTAGAGTACTGTTATCAGCTGGAGTTGATAAATATTGAGGATTGAACATGAAAAAAAAAATTTATAGGAAATTTTGGGGACTAAACGTCCAAGCATAAACTATAATTTAGCAGCAGCATAATAAAATATCTACTTCAGCTTTTGGTGCATCAATGAAACAGTTTCTACAAGCAAACTGCCTAGTCTATACCCTGCCTGCACAATTGTGCAATATATAGCCATTTTTGGTAATACTGAGAAACTCATAACAGAAAGCAATTTGATAATAGAAGATTATTATTGAAGAAACTATATAGCAGTATAAGGAAAAACTAAAAGAGTTTGTTCACTTTTCTGCATTTATAGAACATACATGAAAATTAAAACCGAAAAACTTACAACAATCCCAATTACGATAAAGAACTCTTTCAGAGAGATTAGTTGTCCACGTATTGGCGTTGGAGCTGTCTCCGCAATGTACATAGGAGCAGCATGCATTGCCTAAAAAAGATAGATGAGCACTGTTTAAAGTTAATAAGTTACACAAAATATACAACAAGTTATTAAATCTTATCTTTGCACATAACTTTAACTAACAATACCTATACATGCAGAGTAACTTATTTTTCCTTTTTTTCATTAGAACTATTATCGATTTCCACATTTCTAGAGCCTACAAAGTACTAACCGATATAACCAGATATATAAATCCTAATTGAAAATACTATAGAGCAATGTAATAGTGAAAAAACAAAGCGCACACATGATGTATGATGACTCTTCATCATATGCATAATTTTTATTGATTTTAGTCTTATTTATCTTTAATCATTAGTTAATTTAATGAGTTATTTAATATATTTTGTTGATTTTAGTTATTTGATGTGATAAAATGTTTTTGTTCTTATTTGCTTAATTAAGTAGAGATTTTTCGTAGTTTTGCGTTGTTACTTTGTTTTAGTGCAGTGCTGAATTTTTGTGAGAAATCAACATGACCTATATGGAGTATTTCAGCCATATCTAGAGTTCTAGATGTCCAAGTGGAGTCAATCCAAGTGCTAATGAAAGCTAAGATCCATATCTACAACTTTCATGAAGACACTAGGACCAAATTCAGACTCAAAAGATAAGAAAAATGCAAAATACGTCAGACAGCAGATGCTGTGCGCCTGGAGCGCGCCCCTGCGCGCCTGGAGCGCATTTCCAGCCATTCAGTACTGTCAATACGCGCCCGGAGCGCAAAGACCGCGCCTGGGGCGCACAACGCGCATCACCATTCATAAAAACGCAATTTTTTACTGTTTAGGGATCTTTTTGACTCTTGGGAAGTTTGGAGACTTGTGCCCTAGCATAGAAACTCAAAGACGGTCGTTTCTAACGCCATTGGAGCAGTTTTATCAAGAATCATTCATGAATCCTTCTTGTAACTCTTCTCTAATCCCTATCTTTTGTATCTCTGTCATGAGTAACTAAACCCTATTTGTTAGAGATGAGTGTAACCAGATGAAACCCTTATTTTTCTGATTTGATTTCTAGTTATATGAATGAGTTTATTGAATTATTTTTCTCATCTCTGTGCTTAATGCTTTTTATTGCTTGATCAACATTAAAATGTTCTACGATTTGTATTTTGAAACGGAAGTAGACTTTACAAATGCTTGAGATGAGAAATTCATTAATTTGTAGTCTAGGGATAGATGCAGGTCATGAAACCAATTAAATTAGTTGCAAAGTAATAATTTACAAGAGAATTTCTATACGGTAATGTTTAATTCTATTCTTAAATCTCCTAAGGAATTAGGGGTTAGTTTGGAATTAAAGGTTTTGTCGCTAAGACATTAGGGCAAGAATAATAAAGAGAATTCGATAATAATTCAATAAAGGAATTCAGTAATTAGGATCTAATTAGACACCAAGGTTGGATTTGAAGTGAAACTCATCCCTGACATTTTTCTCATTATAAAAGATCAGTTTTATTACTGTTGTTAATTTCAAATATTATTTCAATCAACTTGAGAACCTTTTGTTCAATTGCAGTAATTAAATATAATTCAATAGTAAAACGCAATCCTTGAGTTCTACACTCGGTACTACCGTTTTATTATTACTTGCAATGATTCAGTACACTTGCTGAAACGCTATCAATGTATCACATTAAATCTTAGAGTTGATATAAATTTTGGTGGAAGGAATGTTTGTTATTGTCTAGCTAGTGTTGATAAAAATCAGTTGAGAATGTGTAAGTACCAAAACAAAGGTATAAAGGTTCTTTTTGTAAAATATACTCGAAATGTGATTTTACACAAACAAGATAAATTAGGTTATGTGTAAGCCTACATGTCATTAATTTTTCTATGGTAAAAGGATGATATCCTACATCTTCAGTTGTCTACATTGTTTGCTACCTCAGCTAACCAGAAATTTAAAGGTATAAGCTTAACTATACCATTTAGATAAAAAAAATAACATACCAATCCAATTCCTATGCCAAATACCAATCTCCCAACCACCAATATAGGATAATTAGGAGCTAATGCTGGTATGAGGGCTCCAACAAGATACAGAAGTGAAGCTAAAATCAGCTCTCTTCTTCTCCCTAAACATAAAATCTCCCAACCATAATGCAGTCAATTATCAATGCAAAATCAATAAATTCTCATAATGCAGAAGTAACACTCATGTAACATATAGCAGAAGTATGATAAATACAAGTAACACTCATAATGCAACCAATTATCAATGCAAAATCAATAAATTCTCATAATGCAGAAGTAACACTCATGTAACATATAGCAGAAGTATGACAAATACATGTAACACTCATAATGCAGCCAATTATCAATGCAAAATCAATAAATTCTCATAATGCAGAAGTAACACTCATGTAACATATAGCAGCAGTATGGCAATTACAAGTAACACTCATAATGCAGCCAATTATCAATGCAAAATCATGATGCTGCCAATTCATAGTTTAGAGCAAATTATAAATGCAAATGTATCATACTATCGCAGTTCATAGCAGTAGCAAATTATCAATGCAAATGTATCATACTATCACACTTGTGGATAATTTTTTATACATACATATACATTTAAATGATAAATTTCAGTTGATTATTCATTGCTCAGAAATTCTGAAACCAAAGAGCTATTACATCAAAATATTTTCCTGCAGACACTAACAGTACATGAATTCCCCATAATACTATAAAATGGAAATAATTTACAGTTTGCAGTCCTGCTGACAGCAACTGGTTTTTCTAACTTTTCTGGAATTAACTCAGCTATATATCTTGTAGTAACTTATAAGTTCTTACTCATTGCGAGTTTAGCATTATTATCACAAAATAATAAACATAACTTTAGATTTAAACTAATGTTCAGCTAAGGTTATTATAAAAGAAATTGCAATCAGATGGTCAATCTACATAGAATCAAAACTTGCAACCAACTTAGTTACAATCCAATGCAAAATCACTCTAGAAGTGGTTGAATGCCTATTATCTTCCTTTTGTCTACCAGTGTTGTCAAGTTCTTACCTTGTGAGGCAGGATGCGAGAATTTGGATTCCAAAAATTAGGGTTCTACTGAATTTGAGAAATCTGCAAAAATAAAACAGAATTCCAGTGAAATAAGCGAAAAATTAATCAACCATTTCGTAGCAAAATTAAACCTAATAACAGAGCAAAATAGGGTTTCAAGAGAGGGAAAATGAGAATTGATCGAGAAGTGTATTATAACACTAATTCGTAGCAAAATTAAACCTAATAGCAAAGCAAAATAGGATTCAGACCTTAAACGAAATAGAATCCTCAAATCTTGAAAGAAACCTTGAACGATGTTGAGTTGCGCGATAAATGGATTACGCGAGATGGGTTACGCACAGAGATGGGTTACACGACAGAGGTTTACGCGAGAGAGAAAAGAATTTGTGGGTAAGGGTTAAGGTTGCTGAAAGTGAAAAATGAGAGAAGCTGCTGAAAGTGAAAAACTGAGAGAAGCTATAGGTTGCTGAAATTCTGAGATAGGTTTCAATAGAGGGAAAGTGACAAGGCTTTGTTGTTGAAAATAGGGTTTCAAGAGAGGGAAAATGAGAATTGCTAAAAATCTGAGAGGGTTTCTAAGAGAGGGAAAATGAGAAGGATTTGTTTTAGGAAATATATTTGGTGTTATAAAAAATTAACTCAAAAAAAAGTGTTTTTTTTGTTTCATGTGTACCTACAAGAACAGTTTTTTTAAAAACTAAAGAACAACGGTGAATAAATGTTGCGTAAAGATATCAATAAACAACGAGAACGGTTTTTTAGTGTTGTTGTAGAAATTATAAAATTTCATATTCTACTGCAAAGAAATATAAAAACTGTTGTCTATTTTTTTACCATAAAAAATTAGACGTTGCCGTAGCACCAAAATGTTGTAGTGACAACATCATTAACCATATCATTCAACATACAATTTAAATTCATATATCTTTTTTTATAATTTGACTTAGCCTAAAAATAAAATACAATACTTGTGTTCTTCTATATCATCAAAGCTATAAAAAACAAGAATCAACTAAGATAAGAATTTGAAATACATTTTATAAACTATTAACCAGTACAACCTCTTCAAATCGTATAACATAACAAAATAAACATATTGCAATTTCAAGGTCATATTATTTTATATACTAAAAATTGAATGACATGTGAAAGGAAATACATTGAATTGAATAAAGAAAGATTAGATTACTAACTAGTAATTTTGAAAGAAAGAGATGAGTGGAATGTTGGAAGAAGGAATAAACTTTGAAATAAGAGTGAGAAAGAAGTAACCAACAAAGAAAATAAATCCAATTGATACCAATAACCATCCCCATAATTTTGTCGCATCAAATGAACAAGCCAGGAAGTTTGAGAGGACTTTTCTACATCGCACGATGGATGACGATGAGGCGCATGGCGGAGGACGGTGTGTGTTACGGCCGATGAAATAATGGGTTGGTTGGGCAAAAAAAATTGAACCTAAACTTATTAAACTTTAAATTCCACCAATAAAAAATATTACTTTAAAAATTAGAATAAATAAACTAATATATGTATATTTTGTTTTAGAGAAAATCACAATTATGTTTTCCTTACAACAAGATATATTTGAGTAATGTATTATTAATATATTGTCAAATAAAGATTTTTAATATGAATCTAACTAAAAAAACAAAGAGGAATGTGATTTTTATTAAAAACACTAGGGTGTCGTTTGAACTTTTTTGAGATATTAAAATCTCTGGGAAATATCTATATATAAAATTTACTCTTATTAATATAAGTAAATACTCTTTTTTTTTTCTTCACTTTGTTAACTTGTACTAATATTTCACTTAGTCATAATTCTAAAATTGTCAATGATTTTTTCATCTTTTATTAAGTTAGCACTTCCCTTAATATCGATTAACTAAAAGAATTAACTACGATTAGCTAACACATGGATGTAAATCTTGGAGAGCTATTTGATAACATATAAATTTAAAAGTTGTCATGTATACTAACTGGACAATAATATTAAGAACTAAATTGCAAAAAATTGTATTTTAGTACAACACGTTGTTGAGAAGTCTTATTTTTCAATATTATTTCCTTCCTAAGTTGACGTATTTATTAGTCTCTATTAATCTCACGACATACTACATTATTCCAATGAGCTTATGTAACACTTATACTTTTTTAGCATGTCTTGAATTTCAAAGACATTAATTAAGTGTGGCCACGTCGTCAGAGTCTTTTCAAACTTCCTTTTTTCCAACCATGTACTCTAATACATCTTCATCATTCCTAAAAAATGTATCTCTATAATGAAGAATAATTGATATTTCAGTGTAATCTTTAAGCAAAACAAAACAAAAATAAACTTTTATCCATTAACATCAAATAGAAGCAGAAAATCACTAATAAAGGGACAAATTGATGAGGGAACATATAAAAAACAAACACCATTCAATAAATATAACAATTGATCATATAATACAGCAACCTGTAACACATTAAACATAAAAAGACTTAACCATTACACCCTAGTATAGAAACAATCAAACAATTAAAATCCTAACTGCAATTCTTAATGATGATCAAATCACTTCTTAATGATGATAACAAATATAAAATATTACATTTAAGAGTAATTAATATTATTACAATTTGCAATCAACCACAGAGAAACGTAAAAACCCGACTCACGTATATCGTATACATCAGTTCCATTTATATATATATATATATATATATATATATATATATATATATATATTAATTATTATTTAAAATACAAAATTTACGTCATTGAATTTTCAAAATTATAATTTTAGAATTATAATTTATTTAATTGATTATATTGAACCACTGAATCATTAAAAATATAATTTTCAAAGTCATACTTAGTTTGATTAGTTTACTAAACACAATTAAAATTATAATTTATAAGTTATATTTAATTTAATTAATTAAGATTAAACAGTTGATTATCAAAATTAAAATTTATAAGCTATAATTAATCTAATTAGTTCATATTTTATCTTGAAACAATCGAAACTTGAATTTTTAAGTCATATTTTGTCTATTAATTAAGATTAAATTGTAGGATTATCGAAAATATATCATAGTTATAGTTTATCTAATTAGAAATTATTGAACTATTGGATCATTAAAATTAGAACTTCTAAGTCAGAGTAAGAGTCATACTTTTAAAATCGATTCATTGAATTGTCGAAATTTAAATTTCTAAGTAATAGTTAATCTAATTAGATTAGATTAAACGGTTAAATTATCAAAATTAGTATTTATAAGTCATAGTTAATTTAATTAGGTTAGATTGAGTTGCTCATCATTGAATCAAATTTTTGGAGTCATATTTTATTTAATTAATTACTATTGAATTGAGAATAGTCGAAATTATATTTGTAAGTCATAGTTAGCATAATTATTTAAGATTGAATCGTTTCATCATCGAAATTAAAATTTATAAATCATGGTTAGTCTAATATGTTAAGAGTGAATAGTTTGATCATTAAAATTTTAATTTATAAATTATAAAAAGAAACTGAAGAGAAAACCACTAAGTAATAATGTATTGAAAATTTGAATATAAATAAAAAGTATAATATTGTATTTAATATAAGAATGTTAAGTTGTAAATTTACAAAAATATATTAGAGAAAGATAATAGATCAAATTTTAGTTTATATTTTTTATAATTAAAATTTAAATTTAGTTGAAATTTAGATTAGAAAATTTATTTTATTTTATAAATATAGTAGTTATTTTTGTAATCTTTTTTATAAATTATTCTATCATTTTTTTATATAATAATCATTTGAACTATAATTTGGTATACAAACCACTATGTATTTAGTCGATCTTAAAGATTTGGAGAATCTGTTCTAATCCAAAAATTTGAGCATAATAAAAAAAATTAATAATTAAAAAAATTGATAAAATAAATTTTAGTTCATATACACCTCTAATAATTTATGTCATGCACTTTCTATCTACGGATAACAATCTATTTCATGCAATAACCATCTATCGATAACAATATTAAATCATACAATCTACATCATACATGCAATTTATTTACATAATTCTAACAAGAAAAGATACAAATATAACATGTAGTCTTCATATATTAGACTTAAAATATACGTTTCGACAACCATAACTCAACCACTACAATTCCATTCATAAAAATAAATCTAATTAAATATATATGTCAAACTTACAACTCACAATATTTATATTAATTAAACTATTTATTAACATATGTCATTTCATGTTTAGTTAATTTTCTTTATACATATATTAAAACACAATTATTCTATAAACCGTGTGAAAATTTACTCTAAATTATACATTATATCACACGTTACTCTCAAACTTTGAAAAAAAAGTCATATAGTGATTTAATAGAATGGAACTTATTCATAAAATATATTAAATAGATTACTTATTATTTTTTAAATTATTAAAAAAATTGAGATGACTTCTAAAACTATATTCATAATAAATATTCAACCATATTCAACAATTAAAAATAAGTCGATTTTTTATAAATCAAATCATGAAAATATATAAAAAATAAATAAATAAATAAATCAAATCATGAAAATATATAAAAAAAAAAAA
>JBBPBS010000577.1:4637938-4677237 GCA_037974835.1 Cicer judaicum
TAGGTGATAGAAAGTGAATTTTTTTCAAATAAAATGCTGCACATACTCTAAAATCATAATTTACTAATAGACTATATATAAACCATTGTAATCTAGAAATTATAAACATTTATCAAATTTAAAATTTATGACAAGTTAAATGGTTTAATATCAATTAAAATATGTTTAAAATTAACCTTATAACTCATAAACATTTTGTTGTCAAAATTTCCTTAAATTTTGGAATTATTAAATAACTGAATCAAATTATTTAATGCCAATCATAATGTTTGTTAAACTTTTTAATCCGTAGACAAATTCTTTTTAAAATAATTGAAAAAAAGATGATTTTTTTGACAAAATAATTTAATATTTTATTAATTTAAAGTCTTCAATTAATCGATACTAACATATAAATTTTAATATTATTTTTCTTGAATACATATCGCCAACAATTCTTCTGTAAATTAGAATATAATCTTTAATTTATTGAAGGTACATGTCATTTAATATGCATTACCATCCATCAAACAGTGTAAAATTATTAAAAACCAAGTAGCTGAATTTACCATAATTTAATAAGTGAATTGAATCAACTCATATTAATTAACTATATTTTTTGACGTAATTAATTACATATCTCAAGTCTACGAAAAATAGAGTGTTTATAGAATATTTTTATATTTCAATTAGTAGTTGAATTGTAATTAAATATTTAATGCAATTTGTGGGTGGCATTTTTTATTTGTAACACAAAAATAAATTCTTACATAAATGGAATTTGTTTCCTTTGCAAGTTTCAGCATACCAACATTATCAGGAGTGATGAAATATTCTTCCTCCTTAAGCTCCACACCCTACCAAAACACAACCACTAATCTTTTTATTAAAAAGGAATAATAATTTGTGCATGTAAATTACTTGTGGTTGAATATATTTAGTCACAAATATATGATTTTTTAAACTTCATAATGGATTAGAAATCTAATTTTAAGATTATGTTTTGTAACAATGTTGTGTAATTCTTCAGCCTAAGACCAGATACAACCGTTCCATAATACTCGACTCCATCTCAACCGTTCCTTTTGCTGTTATGGCAGATCCACGGCCAGAATTGAACAGAGGATTTGTTTCTTGTTCTCTCATCTATCAACTAAAACACACCAAAATCATCAAACACCTTTTAACAAATGAATGATTCTAAAATGTCCGGCAGAAAAACACGTTATTGTTATGTATGGATATTTTATTATTTTTTATGATAAAAAGTTCTTATTAAACTCACAATATAGACTAAAATCATAAATGAAATAGTTTAAATTATATATAAAAATGAAACAAAAAACTACAAACTACATTAAAAAGAAATAATACAAATAATATTCCGGTCTCAAATAATATTATTCCTCGCAGAAACAACTCAAAAGAATATTTTGTTATGTTTTATAACAGTAAAAATTTTGATAAGATATACTGGTTAAATAATTTTCATGTTGGTTATTTATTTTATTTTAGCGTATATCTTTAATTAAGTTTTATTTGGCAAACTTTTTATGACTGAATAGTTACACCAATCAATCCTCTCACATATATTGTCATACTTATTCATTTTTTATTGCAAATTAAGAAAATATTATATAAATGAAAGAAAAATAATCATAATTTTATTAAATTATCCTATTTAATAATGAGAAGGGAACAATTGACTTCGATAATAAATATAAAGAGTTACTTTAAATGTTAACCATTGATTTTAATATGAATAACTGTTAGCATAGAGAATTGGTTTCGAAGATTTTAGTTAAGGATCAAAACATAACTCGCATGTATGGTTATCCACTCGAAATCATCTTGATTTGGGTGAAAAAAATATGATTCAATTGAGTGTGGGTTTTTTTATGAATTAAAATTCGGGAGACGGGTGCGAGAGTGTTGATATTCACTCTGCTCCTGTATTCAAATATGTCCCGCTAGTAATATTATAGTAATTTTTAAATTATATATATATATATATATTGAATATACTTAATATTTTTTAAAAATAATTATAATCTCATCTCTATAAAAAAAACTATTTTTTTAATTTTATTATTGTTTAATAATAATTATTTTATTATATTAATTATAATAAATATGATTTTTAAATTTATAATTTTATATATACAAATGGGTGCAGGTGTGGACGGGAAAATCCAAAACCTAGAGATGAGGCCATACCTGCTAAAAAAACAAGGGTAGATTTTTCCTTATTAATCGGATAGAGAGGTGGTGAAGGCAAAATTCATCCCCACCCTGTCCCTGTTGTCATGTCTAATTTTAGTACAAATATTATTCCAAATTATTTATTGTTTCAAGAAGTATATAACAGAAGTTAATTAGAATTATAATTTTCTTCAATGACTTTAGAAATAGGGAGTAAAAAAATCTAGCGCTAACAATTATTGTTAATTAATTAGAACCATTGATTCATGTTAAAGTCAACAATTAAGATTTGGAGTAATTATCTATACTTTTTTTATATGCTAAAAAAATTTATACATAATTGTGAGGTTATTTTAATATAGGTAGAAATTTGTCAATTAAATAAAACCTTATGCATAATTAGTGTATTTTATTATTATAATTTAAAAGTAGAAAATAGTAACTTACTAATAATGTATATAATATTAATCAAATGATACCATTAAAAAAAACAATTTGAATTGCATTAAAAACTAAAATAATAATCCTTTTAAATTAAAATTGAATTTATATAGACTGTTAATATAAAAAGAATTACATTATCAATCAATTAGAATAATTAAATTATTAATAATATTTGACTTTTGTAATAATTATTTATAAGATTGCTCACATGATTAGTTATAAGATTGTAAAATTTTATAAGCACACGTGCACATGTAGATAGCACGAAAATTAAACTTTTTTTGGATTAGTAATTAAAAAAATGATAGCAACAAATTATATATCACAAAAATTATATAACTATTTTTTTATACTCCTCAAAAAAAACTCTTTTCACGAAAGTTATTTATAACTAACTCCCTTAATTCAAGAATATTTTTTTCTGAAAATAATGCAAGAAAAATATTGCATCGTTATCTTTTGCGTTGAAAACTCTTCATTCAATTATATTTTTCAAAAGAATACTCTCCATTCAATGATATATTTTTTCATACACTTGATTATTGTAAATTATGATCCGATAATTTAGATAAACTATTTTACAATTATATTGACTTGTTTTAATAATATCCAAATAGTTTAGTTACAATTTAAATATATTCAAATTAATAATTGAAAATTGATTTTCTTTTCAAGTTTCACCAGTCAAGAATTATATATAAAAAAATGACAATTTCGTCAAAAAATATGGAGTATATCATAGCCGATCTTTAAATTTTAATATAATATTACTTTTAATAGATTTGTCTCAATTAAAATAAATAGTTTTTCTTTTTGTTTTTAGAGGAAAGCCGAATTGTTAATATAACGAAAAAAAATTGCCACAATAAAGTCAACTCCAAATTCTATATAGTTTAATATTGTAACAAAAATAACATTCACATCACACAACGGTTATTTTTACAAAAAATAAATAATTATTTTAAAAAGATGATCATAAGAATAACAATGCTTCTTGATTCAAGTGACAAAACTTGATTCTCACACTAATCCTACTGTTGCCTTCAATTCTTATGAATAAAAGAACATAAAAAAAAAAAAAACACATTTTGCAAGATAGACACTACAAAATAGGCTATCTTCATTGCATAATCTATATCTTCGTCTTCATATGCTGTCTTCTTTGAAAAGATTGACACACAAAGGGTTGAGTGAGTACCTTTAAGTTGGAACAAAAGGTGCCTCAAATCGATTTTGATTGTCACATGTCATATCTGCTTTTGGAAACCTCAATACTATATTTAAATGAATGCTTCTAATTCAGAGTAATCTCAAAGATAACACCTTCAAGATTCCCAACAATACACTTTGTTCCAGGCACTTCCTTCATCTGCATCTGAAACTTAGAAGCTTCTGAAACAATCATTGAATCCATCCTATTGTGAGAGAAATCTTAGTTGAATGACAAATTGCTTATAATCTTGACCATATCATACCATATATCAACAAAATCAAAAGCTATACAGATTGAAAAAGTTATTGTATTCAAAACTCAGATAATATAAAACTTGTGGTAAACATTTAAGTAAATCACAATTTAGTTCCTGAAGCTGTAGAGTTGAATAATTTGGTCCCTAAAAATAGTGAAATTAAAAAATGATCCCTAAACTTGAAAATTGTCAATCACGCAAGTTTTTAGCTCTATCAATTTGATGTTAAAATTGTCCCTGAGGAAATAACATGATTGAAGTCTTTAAACTTTAAGACTTGTTTTTCTACTTTGTTAATTTCGTAGACTAAATTGTCTGATACTAATACCTTTGGGATTAAAGCAATAAATAGAGACTTGCTAGTGATAAAGCAAAAGACATGGGAGGCCGACATACATATACATCACTACTAATAAAAGGAAAAAGGAATAGGCACATTTTGACCACCCAAATATACTAAAAGAAAAAAAGGAATAGGCTCTTTTGAGAAAATTCATGGAACTTGTATTTTGAAATTGTCAATAGAAAGATTGTAAATGTCGAAGTTTACGAAGTTTTTTAGAAGGAAAAAGGCACTCTAGAGTCCCTTACAAAGCAGAGTTCAACATGAAGAAAGGTTTTAAATCTCAAGAAATGCAACAAAACTGTTTTCATAACCTGATATTAAAATTGGATTTTACATTTTCTGTTTGTCAAAAACTGCAGCAACAGGTCCAATGTGGATCACTCAAATGTTGAGAAGAACAAATCCTTACTCCCTCTGATCTTGATTATAAGCAAAAGTAACTAACCTCACAGTTATTAAAAAATTTAGATAAGTGCATTCTCATAAGTGCCCTTCATGGAAATTTGTTACAGGTGAATAAATGATTTAATAAAATATATATTAACTGAGCGGTATTTCGGAATAACATCATTACATAAATTGAAGCAGGTAAATTTGCTTATATTTGAAATCACTACATATGAATATTTTTTTCTTATATTCAAGACTGAGGAAGTTTTAAAATCACTACCAAGACCCAGAAATATATCAAACTATAGTTGCAATGAAAAACTTATATTACAGACAGACTAAGATGATTTAGAAACAATGTGAATATGTATAGATTTATAAAACTAGTTTCAAGGTAAAATAAATTATGAATATCTTGATATTTATACACTCACTAATATCTATTTCTATCTGATAATATAAAAGGAAAAACTGAGTTTAAACAATCTACTAGATGAGAATTTTGTCAATCAAAACAAAATAGAATATAATATTCACTAAATTCGGAAAATAAACAAAATTTTAAGATTAATGAGCTAGATTACATACATCTTGGTTCGTGATACATAGGCCAGAATGAATTTGCATTTTCTGCCTTCTTTAGCTTGCAGAAGCTGTCTAACACTATCAAAGAGCAGAGGGATGCTTGACTGCTGAAAGCTTGTGATTGTCAAGGTTACTGAAATTAATTTTCTTTGGCGAAAATGAAATATTATTACACAATTTATAAATGAAAAACACATTTTAATTTTCTAGTTTCACAAAAATTCATACTGTCAATTGATCCTGTAATTCATTTCAGCAATGAGCTGGAATTAGTTCTGGTGAAGCTATGACAACTAACAAAGGCTTTAAAATAGGATAGTAAATTATTTATGAATATTATGTCACAGCCATTGTGTTGTTACTGTCTGAAAATCAAATTTCATCTTCCATACTGATATAAGCCCTCACAAGAAAGATGACTGATTTAGAAAAGCGGTAACCTTCAAAGATCTATCCCCAACAAGACTATAAGAAGAAAAATGTAACAAGAATTTTGAAAAGAAACTATAAAGATGGCTGGCCCATTGGCTTGGGTGAGAAATATGAAGAACCAGCTCTATCGGTATCTACGTATTTACCTATATTCCAAGTCATCATTTTTTTAGGCTTTTAAGCTTAATTCTAAAGTATGATAACAGTGGGATTAAATACATAAGGATATAGATATCAGCACCAAGAACGAAGTCAAAACTGCCATGATGTTTCTGTAAAATTTCTTTGATCTGATCAGTGTTCCCCCATTCTAGTTTCTCTGCTTCTAATCCTGCATATATATTTAAATTAAAAATTAGTGGATCAAAATTATATATTCCATTGATCATCTCGGTATTTACTCACCCTGAGAAGTAGGACTAATATTTTCAGGACATGAATGCAGCTCTATATTTTTCTTTATGATCTGAAAGGAAATAGTGTAATTAGCCCACATAGAGATAATCTGGGATGAGATATGTCAACATGAGTTATGCGGAAAAAAATTCATAACCATACCTTAAGCACTTCTTCATTATGGTCTGTCAGCACAACTTTATTGCAGAATCTGCGGCAAAGTATTCCAGTAATACCTGTGTTCAAAGCAGGAAATACTTGTGTCATCAAGGTCCAATGTCATACAGAATAAGGATAATCATCCTTGTGACCAAGATTGAGATCTTACTTATGATAGAAAGGGAACATACAATGTAAGACATGAGATCCTAAAAAGAAATATAAAAACCTACCAAAGCCTATCCAGAAAGAAAAGAAGATCAAAAATATGATACTATACAACAAATACGATTAAGAGGTGGCATCATCAGCAAACTATAACCAGAAAACTGGATAACTCAGCAAACAATAAACCTCCAATCCTATGAAGTAAATGAACTACAAGCAGAAACAGATAAAAGGAAAAAGGTCAGAGACTTGAACCTAGATCAAAATGTGATTGTGAGTTTGTGACTACCTTGATTGGTATACTGATAGATCTGTTATTGTTAGTTCAGAAGTTATGTAGTTAGTTAATGGGTTAGTTAGCGGGTGTGTTGAGAGATAGTTGGGCCAAATAAGGCAGGCTGCCTATAAATATAGAGGAGTGAATAGAGGAGGGGCCTGTTAGGAATTGGGAGAGTCTAGAGTCTCTCAAATACGCTAGGAGTTTAACTGTAATTATGGGATTTTCCTTAATTTCTTTAGTAATACCACTTGGTTTCTATCATATACAGTAATACATTTGAAGAAAATAAACTATTTATAAAGACAAATAAGTCATTTCCTAAAACAAGGTAATCTTGCGCAATGAGTGACTGCACAAGAATATCCCCCTTCCTTCTGTTTTGAAAATTACGGACATTTTTGGGATGCATTGTTTCTATTACAAACAAACAAAAAATATAAACGTAAGCAATGATAATAATTATTTTTAAAAGTGAAAACATACCTACACCAGAACCTAATTCAATGACAGAGCAACCCTGAAACATCTCAACATTTTTCGATAGATAATCATTCATCAACATGGCTCCAGGCCATACCAGCTGCCCTGTCAAATCAAAGTCAGCTGATTCAAAAAGAAAATTAGTATTATGATATAAAAAACAAGATACAGAAAGCAAAAAACAGGCACCAATTATAAGAAACACAGAAAATTGTACGCTTTCCAATTTATATTAGAAGCTTCTAAGTTCCCAATTGTGCATTTGAGATTTCTATATAATTCGCCCCCTTTCAAAAATAAGAATGTCAGAGTAAAGGGTTACTTGGCTAAATACATCTACAAATGTTAAAGAATTTAATTTTTGATATAGTAAAAATTCAAAACCACAAAGAATCACTAACTCCAAGGTGAGACGGCCGTCGGGATTTTGCAGAAAGGTACACAGGAAAGTTGCAGAACGGGCCTCCTTAAAAATTCCCAAGGTGGGGAGGGGAGATGAAACCGTTTTGGATGAGAAGAAATGAAAAGATGGGAGGAGCCTATTTCATTATCATTTTGAATTTTAGGGTAAAATGACCAAAAGTCCAAATAAACAAAGTGAAAAGCTATCAGTTGAGGGGGGAAAATGACTATTCAAGGATGAAATGATCATAAAGTCCACAAAATAAAAAATTTACATGTTTTACTGTAGCGGCTACTGTTTGAAAGCTATTGGTGGTGCTACAACCACAATGCAATGGCATTTGCGTAGCACCTAGGGGCCGCTATAGTGGCTGTTATTGACAAAATGTAATAATGGCTTTAGAAAAGAAGCCAAATAATATTTAATTAAGCTTATTAAATATCCAAACTTGGCCACGTGACATACCAAAAATCGAATTCAAAGCACACGGAAATCCTCTGTAAGGAATCAGAACAGCTAATTGATACCGTACTAATTATCTATCAGAATTTCCAACTTACAAATATCAGTGAACGTAACTAAAAATTAACACCAAAATCATGCTGTGCAGCAGCGATCTAGGCCACGACATCAAGGCTTTTTTATGTCTTGGCAACAACTATGTCACCGCTATTTAGGTAACATCAGCTGCATTTAACAACAATGATCGGTGGTGATCAAATCACACTACAAATATGAAATAATTTGCAGCCTAATACACACAGTAGTTTTAGCCAGGGTTTTAAAAACAGGTCAGCAACCGCAATTAAAGGCACTTCAACTATATTTGTTAGCAATTATCTGCAATAACAAGGATTAGGACCCAACAGACACTTTAAACCTTGTTCTTTGGTGACCCCTTTTACATATTCATTAAGAATGAGAAACAGACACTAGCACCACAATTGAAATTCCATCATAAAAAATGAAAACACTGAAGTACACACAATAAAATGAAACAAGAATTTAACATGATTAAATCCATATTAACAAATCAAATTTAAAGAAATGCAATAATGAAAGTGAAATTACGATTTTAACAGAAAAATAAAATTGATCAAACAGTCTTCAACAAAAATCATTAAAATAAAAAACCTCAATTCATAATCAAGCACGAGACATTTAAAAAACAAAAACTTACTGGAAGCAGAATGCAGACAGAAAAGGTTGATATGTTGAGAGCCAAAGGTGAATTCCGTCAACTGGTAACTTCAAATTCCGGAAAAAGCTCAATGGTTAAAACAGTGACAGTGAAATGAAAGAGGTAGAGAGAGAAAGTAGAGTTACTTGTCATCGATAAAGAATGATTCATCTAAGCAAACAATTTCTTCTTCATCGTTACAAACTCGGGGCTCGTTTTGCACTTCCTTGTTTCCTCTGTCTTCCATGTTGACTACTACGACGTCGTTTATGTTCGTTCTAATTTCTGAGAGCGTAAGCAGGGTTTTGCAAAGGAATGAGGAAAAGAAAGTATCATGTTTTATTCAATTTCATTCGATTCGATGTCGTTTAGTTCGAAACTAGTAAAGTTAGAAAAATCAAAATTCATTTTGTTTAATTATTATAAGTAAACTTAAACAATTTTTAATAATTTTTTAAAATTTGGTTGTCGATCCTCTATTTTATAATTCTTAAAAATAATCTGGCCCTTTAAATTTGAATGATATGTCTATCTCATTGTGTTTAGTATGAGCGGATCTACTCTATATATCAGTGGAGAGACTTATGTCATCACAATAAAATAATAATTATATATATTGTTTATTCAATTATTTATTTTACTAATAAAGTTAGTTTTGATTTTTCTGTATTAACTGTAATTATTAAAAGATGTTTCTCTACTATGAACTTTGTGATGATAAAAAATGCACAATTTCGTAGTTATATATATATATATATAGAATGACATATTTAATGGTGTTAACAATAAAAAAATTGTTGAACATTTTTTAAAATATGAAATTTCATAAATAACAATTGTAATTTGTAAAAATTATTATGTATTTTAAGTTTATTTAGTTATTATTATTAATATTATGTATTTTATAACTTATAAGAGTTAATTTTTTTGGATATATATATTATCGCCCCAAATTTATGAATCCGCTGCATCTCATCAATACGAGCATATCTGTAATTGCTCCATCTTTTCCGGTAATAGAGGCATTTTCAAGGTTCAAAGTTATAAACAACTCTGCTATATAAGTTATTTTCCTGTATCTTCAGCGAGTGTTTCCACTTCAGCTTCTACATTGTTCTTTTCATGTAATATTAAATTATTGATGTCATCATCACCACCTTTGCTCACAATAACGATAACAAAACTAAATTTCACAGAACTACATAATCTCAGCAACATCATTGCATGTATTCTATATTCACTCTAAACATTCTTTCCCAGTATCGCTCTCACGCAACTATCGGAAATAATTTTTTTTTTTTAATTGTGATGGGAATCACCTCTTAATGAGAGAAGTTTTTTAAAAAAAATAGAGAAAAGAGAATAATTATTAATTAAAGGGATACTAATTGTCATTTTACGACCATTCCGTCTGCAAGAGAATTTGAACTCCATCTCTTGAAGTTGCAAGATTAAGCTCTTAGAACCTATAGAAAAAAGAAGTTAAATAACAAGATTGATGATAATATTAGAATCAAGAGATGAGCAGGTTTATTGACTTCAAATCTTAAATACAATCTTATTAAGAGTAAAGGGAAAAGGGAATGGTGGCCAAGAGAGTGAGATTCTGCAAACTGATCTTAAATTAGTTCCAATCACCCTCTTGTATATTTTTATCCCCAAAGTTGACATTAATCCTGGCTACCTTCATCGCCAACCCGGACCTTAGTCCCACAACAAAGCTTTTTGCTATGCTCCTTAACTTCTAACTTTTTTCCACAGCAAGCTACAGCTACATCCTTTTTACCAAGCTCAGATCTCCTCTCCAAGAATTCAATGTTCTCTTTCCAGACCTCTCCATTTGAATAAACCTCCTTCTTCCAAATAGGAACTGTTGCTTTTATTTCATCTATCAAATATCTACATGCCTCAAGCGCATCAGCCCTGTGCACAGATGACACTGCGATGAAGACACTCGTTTCTCCTACAGGTACGGTGCCTAGCCGATGAGCAACAGCAATGGAATGTAGATTCCAGGATTCTCTGGCAGACAAACAGACAGAATTGATACAACGTATCGCCATTGGAATGTAAGCTTCGTATATCAACTCCAAGACTGTTTTGCCGTCAAAAGTGTCACGGGTTGTGCCTGAAAATGTAGCTATAGCACCAGCTTGTGGGGCACTGACAAATTTCATATATTTAGCAACATCAATTAAGTTTTGGTTTTCCAAGATTTCAATAAGATTGTTGCTATCTTCAGCAGCCATTTTCTATCAGATCAGATAATATGCTGATGGATTGAGTATTTGCTACTTTTAGAGCCGTTTAGAGAAGACGAGTCAAGCGGGTTGTCCTACAGATTGATTACAGGTTCTTATAGTTAAGTACACAAAACATGATGAAACTAATGCAAACATCAAATTGTATTGTCAACATCAAACAACCTATAAATTACAAAAATAAACGAAAACAAAGAGTCACTTCAAGAGAAAAATATGAATTATAGACCATTTGATATAGGGAGTTTGCTTTCACCTAAACTTGATGTACCAAATTTGATGATTCAACAACATGAAAATGGCAGGTCAAACTGATGACATTTCAATAAAAGATACTCGCACCCATTCAATGAGTATTGGAGTTCCTTAATTGCCTCAGAGGAAAATACACAAGTTTATAATTTATGTTATCTATGTTTAACTACACTGTCATTTACTTCATATGATCTGAACTCTGAAATGAAAACAAGTTTTGGGCGAATCTATGTTCAGCATACATCCAGGAACCAGCAGAGCCACAACCAGTTTTATTGGTTTGTTAGGAACCAAATAAAACGAATTTAAAGAAAGAAAGAATTGTATTGCTGAAAAACAGAAAGACATTAGAGAGTAGAATCCTCCTCGACAGTTTCATCTTAACAAACAGTCTCTTGTGCCTCTCTATCCTTGTTTCTCCTATTTATATCTGTATTCCCCTATAACTAATCACCTACCATATTAAATCCTAACTACTCTAAATTCCCTTGATTCTATATGCTAACATGGTTCACCACATATATCATTTTCTTATCGTGTGTAAGATTGCACAAATAGCTAATTATGTGCTATGAAACAGCAAACCAAGTAGTCCAAAGCTAGCACACACATATGAAATTTGTGTTGATTGACGTTACTCTATATCTTAAGCCAAATTTATGATCAAATATCCAAAATTAGAAGCCAATAATAATTAGATGTAATGGAACACTAAACTAAATATCCCAGAGATATATTCTTTAGGAGCCCAATCTTGAAAAATCAATATTATTCACCTAATAACTCAGGTCAATTTATAACGATAAATAAAAAAGCGAGTGTGCCTGATGAGAAAACCATAAAGTTTTGATGAGATAAATAGGGGATTATACTATCAATTCCCGAGGATATGAGCCAATTTCATGAAGCTTTAGTTGCTAAACTTTAACTGATGAGAATAGTGATGGTCCTCCTCTAACAAAGTTCCTTTCTCATAAAGTTGTTGGATTGGGCATGGGTAAGGAACTTTATGACACTCAAACCCAAAAACAGTACTATAAATATTAATTCATTCAATCCAATGCAGACCCAAAATCATCAGTGAACCATTTCCTTTACTAAGTGTTTGTAAATTTGGTCAGCATATTATAACAGAAAATCATTATAAAAAGAGGAACTAACAAATTGAAAGGGTCTGGCAAATTCTACAACATTCCATCTACAACATGCACAAGAAAAGGGGAAATTGAAAGCCCAAAAGACATGTCAAACATTATTTGAAGAAAATGAATATGGTAAAACAGCGAAAACCTAAAAACGAAAATGAAAATGAAAATGAAAATGAAAATGGTAAGACGAAGGTGGATGAATACCTGAGCGGACACGACGGAAGACGGAGGGCACAGACACAATGGAAGGCGGAGGGTACAGAATCTTGTCGCGCGAAGAGAGAAGATTGGGTGTTTTTGTTAATCGAGGCGATGATAGGTGGCGACAGCTTTTATATTTGCAGCGGTGGTGGGTGACAACGGCGGCGGTGACAATTGCTTCATTTCGATTTTAGGGTTTTATGATTTTGATTTCTCAAACATTTAGGATTTTGTTAGATTTGATAAACTTAGTAAGCTATACTTATAATTTAGCTAGAGTTCAATTCTATTATTTAAAAACAAGTTCAGCTAAAAAAATTGATTTTAAAATAAAGTTTGGTTCTCAATTTTATAAACCGATTCAATTCAAAAATAATTTGATTCAATATAGTTCTTTAAATCAGTTTGATTTTTTTGTCCACCCCTACTTCTTAGAAGTATTTATTTGTATAAGTATTTGTGATTTTATTTGATTATCAATAAGTTATCTTCATTTAATATAAGCATAACATACAACAAATTTAACATGTTCAAATTTTCAAAATAGTTCATTCAATTTTATCTATTGGAGTGGTAATGGACATGGTTTTACGCTTGTGATTCTTCCAGCTCAAGATAAAAATTCCAGTCACTCGCTATATCGTAAAACACACACACAAACCATATATTTTAAATTAAATAATCATCATAGAAGAATTTAAAAATTAACATGTGAATAGAATAGATATTACAAAAAGCCAAACAACTAAGATAGAACCCAATCCAATCAAAAGGGGAAGATTTAAATTTAACTGCTTGGAACCTGAAAAAGTTGGATTATGGTCCTAAATTAGTGAAGTATCCTTCTAATTTTAATATACCAGGGAAGTGCATTGTTCAAATTCAAACCCACATATAATATTGGACAAAGATCTGAGTACATAGTAATATCTTCATATAATATGACATAGTCTAAACTCATCAATGTAATTCATGAGTCAATATATTGATTCATTGACATAGTGCTTTGCGATTTAAAACACTAAATTACCAATACCATATAAGAGGGATCCAAGTTGAAAGCATAAAACAAAACATAACAGCCGAATACAAAATTCATTTAATTCCTAACAGTTGATAAATATTTCCTTTACGACATGTCAAGCCCTACGAACTTTTCAGCATACAGAAAATCTGTATTATGCAAGGGCAGAGCTAGGTGTAGCTCTTCAGCAGCCAAGTTTTGGTAAATACTCCCTCCGGTCTCGAATATAAGCAAAAAAGTACTCATAATTTTTGGATTCTCAAATACAAACAAATATAACTTACATTAACTCATTTTGGTCTTCATTGTAAGTTTTATTTTTCAATGACTCTTTCATTTTAGAACAAGTTTTCATGAAGAGTAATTTTGATAATGCAGTTATACTTTTTATGAGATTAAGAAGATTAATTGCATTTAATTAATAGAAAACACTACCCATTACATGCATAATTATATAAAACAAGACCATATGTTGTACACAAATATACTTACTCGATGGATACACAAACAAAATCAATGGACACAAATCACAACAGGAAGATCAATTCTATCATTAAATAATTAATTTGAGTAAACTCAATTAACTTGAGTTTAATTTTCATGCACTGTCGGTATAATATTTTACATCACAACCAATCAAGTGTGTAACTTTAAAAATAGTTATGATAAAGTTAAACGATTGACATTGAAAACCCTTTCTGCGCCGAAAGTGTATGTAAATTAAATTCATCTTTGAATATAAGAAAGTTGGACTTCATTGACCCCTCCTATTATTCTTTATACCCTATTTTCATATCACATAATTCACAATGCTGAAGTAAATATCAAAACTTGAGAAAATATCTCTACGCATTTATGCAGATACAAAATTCATAGTTGGGGAAGCAAAGTCAATATCTTTATTGAAGTCAACAGGACCAAAATCTTGATTCACAAAATTGAGCAGTTGACGAATGGGAATTGAACTTCAATTACGCTCTTATTATACAATTAGGACCACACAACACAAAATTAAATATCAATTTGAAAATTTTGATATAAACTTTTGAAGAAATTATTAACATGCATGGAGAGAGAAATAGAGGGGAAGGAAATCCGAAAACCTGGAATGACCAACTCCGAATGCGTTTTCCGGTTCAATTGACTCGAACTTGTTTCTGATGAAATGGAAAATCGGCACCGCAAATAAGAATTTTATTTTGTTTATTTGATTTGATTGAGCTGCTGTGTTTTTTTATCCGCGTCTTCAGAAAAGGAAGTGGATTAGGCTTGTGGGATTACAATCCCTTTGTGTGTGTTTCATTTTTTTTTACCATTTTGATGCCCAAATCGTGTTTATTATTGTTAATAATTTTGATATTGTGGGATTACGATATGTTTTTAGTTATTAATTTTATCTTTAAATTTTTTTTTTAATTTAATTTATCAAATATTAAAAATGTATTTACAATTTTAATATATTAAAAAAGTTAGTGTGACAATAATTCATATATTTAAATATTCAAAAACTATTGAGTGTTTACTTTTCTTTAATCTCTAATCAAATATTTAGTACAGGTTTGACTTTTTTATATTAACCTTAAATTTATTTATTAATATCATTATATTCTTTATAATGTGAATCCAATACAAATTATTATTTGTAAACTTTTAAAATAGAAATGATTAAAGTCAACTTTAATGATTTAATGATTATAATTATTTATGATCTAAAAATATTTATACATTAATATATATTAATTATATTGTTCTTATCATAAATTTATAATAAAATAAAAATAATTTTAATTTAAAATCAAATACATTTAATTTTTAATGAGTTTTTTTCACTTATAATTGATTTAAGTGAACATTGTTGAATTTCTAGTTCAACTCATAAGGTGTCCTCTCATTAGATTGTATTAAAGTATTTTTTATCAAATACTATAAAATTATAAATAAACAATTTAAATGATGACAAATTTGAAACAAAAGATAACTACACTAAATTTGATATATTTTTTTTATTTTAATATATATATATTTTTTTTTTACGAGAATCAATTTTGATATGTTTATTAGGTGAATGAGATTAACCTCCACTTAATTAAAGACACAACTATTATTTTTCTATTAAATTAATTAAATTTAGGAGGACTAAATTACCTAAAGACTTCTTTGAGTTTTCTTGTCTTTATTGAACAGATTTCAAATTATTACATATGATTAGAGGTGTAAAACACATTGAACAGTTAATCACCTATGAAGCATTGACCAAAGATGGAACATTCAAAAATATAGATGTTGCAACATTTCTTTCATATCACATTTACAAATACACAATAACAATTGATTTTCGAACATGCCACGATGAGTCAAATTGTCTTAGTTGCCATCCTATTGGTCAATAATTTCCACGTTAAACACCAAGATTTTAAGTGGAGCCAATGAATTTTATATGATATCACCATGATCGACCACCCCAAACTCGAGTCATCATTTGTGAGTATGTGAGAAGCAACTTTGACAGAATATGCATAACCATGATCATGTTTCTTGCATCACCACTAGATCCAATAAGGAAATATAGTCCAACAAAACAAATTTTTGTCCCAAACAAATAGCTCTCTCCTCATGCTCTACGCTTCATCACCTACACCCACCATAGAAGATATCTACCACGAACTATTTTTATTATTACTCAGTCCAACCAATAGACCATCTTCCAACCAATTATTAAACCAACCAATAGACCATCTTCCAACCAATTATTAAACCAAAACGACGTATCTCTCTCATTACCCACCACCCTACTAAGACAATTGTGAAACCAATTCTCACCAACAATTCTAACCCATCAAACACACAATTTACATTCTTCCACCAATTCGATGCATTATTTGAAAATATAGTAGTATTTTAATAAAAATAATATTTACAAATAGAGCAATTGTGCATTTTAGTCTTCAAAATTTATAAGTGTCCGTAAATTTATTCTCTCAAATTTAAGAAATAGCAAATTATAAGTTATTCATATTAAAGAATATCAACCAAATTTTAACCACTCCATAAAATACCTTTTTAGTAAATATTCATCAAAATCAATAAAAGAAATACATATCTCTTTAAATAGTATTTTACTACATCAAAACAAACCTTTAAAATTATGGTGAGAAGTTTGAAAAAATTAATAAATTGATTGATATTTTTAATTTAAGAGACTAATTTACTATTTCGTAAATTTAAAAGACTAAAGTAACTGACTCTTCTAATTTTAAGGATTAAAATACATATTTATTTATGGAAAATAATTTATTTGAAATAAATGTTAAAGTAACACACAAACACAAAAACAATAATTAATAATTGGTTGTTGATAGTTCATTTTTTTAATTTTAAAGGTGATTTGATACCGTAAGCAACTTAACTCAATTAGATAATCAACCTTCAAAATTTACGGATTGAATTATACATGTTTTAAAGAATTCAAAAATATAGAAAGAGCTCAACAATCAAATAATTAATGTTAGGAATAAAATCTTCATTCTAACTTTAAATTTGTTAAACTTTGATTAGAGATCCTGAATTTGAATTCAGTTTCTAGATTACAGCAGCATTAAATTTCGTTAAAATTTGAAATTAACATTGAAAAGAAACTTATATTTCAACTATTGATTATTGCACACAAAAATAATAGATATGAATCTAATATATGAATTGATTATTGTTAATAAATATAATAGATTATGAATAATAATAAAATTATTATTTGAAACAAACCATCTTTAAGATTTTTAATTTATTTTTGAAGAGAATCAGACCTTGTTACATTAAAGGAGGAACAGTGAAGCATCACATATTGCAAAATAGTAATTGAGAATTTAAAAGCAAAGAGATACTATTTTAATCACATTTAGATTTAATTGCAGTTTTAACTCTTTTATTTTAGTTGAATCGCGAAAGTAGTTCTCTCATTTTATTTATCCTCAGTTTTGATCTCTAAAACAAAATTTTGGTCCAAAATTTGATAAAATTTCATTTTTTAAAACCGTACTACACCATTTCAAGTACAATTATTGCAAATGAGATCTTGAGGTATGATGTAACTTAAATAAATGCAAAAAAAATAAAATTTCATCAAATTTAAACCCACAATTTTGTTTGGAGATCAAAATTGAAGAAAAACAAAATGAGAAGACTACTTTCGCGATTTAACTAAAATAAAAAGACCAAAACTGGAATTAAGCCTTTCATTTATTAAAATTGGAATCTTCTATTTAATATAAACTGCTATTAACAATGACCTTACTTTCTTAAAAAAAACAATGACCTTACTCAATAGCATAAATGCAGAAGAGAACAAAAATTGAAATTGGAATTGCTCTGTTTAATATATATATACATATTAACATTTACAGTCAATATTGTTGAATGATCAGGGAAGAAATAAATTGACCTCCTGCCTAAAACTAAAAAGAATCAGTTACATTACATCAAGACTGATGTGTAGTTGGGGGTAAGAAAGCAAAAGGGAAATAACTGTCATCAAGAGGATGCTGCTTCCACTCTGGGCTCTTCCAACCATTTCCAGACCATCAGCAAACCAGTTCTGTCTCCGGTGAAGAATAATCCACCAGGACCTTTCTCAAATGATCCAACTTCTTTCTTTGCAAGTAATCTACCCCTCTCTGCAAATCTATAAATTGTAAATGTAGAGACACTGTCAGCAGCCAGTTCATGCATTCATAACATCAACATGACGGTGATGATTGCATGTTTACTTACGATGGCAGTTCATAGAGGCGAACTGAATTGTCTGTACAAGAGCAGAGCAGTATAGGCTTAGCTTCTGGATCAGCCATCCCAGATAGTGCGACAACATCCTGTAATAAGGATTAAAAAAAATATAAACAACCTCCTCCTTTCAATGACCATTATAGAAATATCAATTTGATTACTACAAACAAAGACTCAACTGAATAATGTTCAGCTGATAGGTAAGTAACTTACACTTTCTACATTGTGGGAATATATCACTTTCAAAGTTCCCTCTTCGGTGGCCGCCCAGACATTGATAGTGCAGTCAGATGAACCAGATAGTAAGTAATTGTCCCACCATATAAGGGATGTGACTGCATCTGTATGTGCATTGAGTGTCATTTTACACTCTAATGTGTCAAGGTCCCAAACCTGAATAAAGCAAAATAAATAACTCTCAAACAAATCATAGATGAAAGCAAAATAGCAATCCTAAAGAGCTAGATAAAACAAGGGACCAATAAAGATTGATAGAAACTCTGTACTGCAAGACAATAGAAATACCTTAATGATTTGATCCTTAGATCCCGAGCACAACATCTTGTTGCCTCCAACAGCCAGGCAAACCACAGATTTAGTGTGGCCACATAGTGATGCAACCAGTTCAAAAGGGAAATCAGCTGCAGAGCTGCCTCTCCATGCAGATATATTTCCATCCTGTGATTTAAATAAATCAAGAATTATACACATAAATTGATAGGTAGCAGAAATGATCTGTTTCAGAAGCAAGAGAGAAAAAATACTATACAATTAGTAAGTAAGTAGAGAATATAAAGTCTGATTTATCTAAATAATAACAATCATAAAGTAATAAACCACTGGAAATTACCTCTGCTCCAGCAAAAAGTGTATCATTACCAACAGTCATGGCAAGGATTCGCCCCTTAGGTCCATCAAGAGTAAAATGTGAAGAAGTTTGAATATTCCATGCCTTCACAAAAACCAAAATGACATAATCAGCTTACATGTAATGGTCCTATATAATTGACAAGATCACAAAATGAGACAAATTAAACTGACTGAAGTATGAAGAAAAGCTTACCTTGACGGCGTTCGTCAAACCAACAAAAATCCATGGACCCTCACTGATCAAAGAGTTAGCTTCAGCACCAAGATTCATCAAATTAGTACATTGACCAGAATTGCAGTCCCATGTCCTAAGTGTCCCATCAGCGCTGCCAGAATAAAGTTTGTCTGATCCAACCGGAAGTACAATTCCAGTGACGAGCTGTTTACAAATATTTTTTAATTAAATAAACTATCTCAGATATATATATTAAGAGTTAAGACAAATGAAAGGAATACTAAAAGGGTGGTTATTAGAAGTCCAAGCCAGTACCTTCTTGTGTCCTTGAAGCTTTGTTAATGTGGCAAACCCATCACCATAAGACCAAGAATGTAAATACCGGCACCGATCACCGTGAACACAGTTTCCATCCACCCAATATTTGCAGATACTTGGTGAAGACTTGTCAGCGACTTGTGTCTTTTCACTATTTCTATTCAAGATGGTGTTAGGATTATGCTTAGGACGCGACTTCTCAAACTTAGAGAATGAATGGAACTTCCTTGCATTATGATAAGAAGCAGTGGATGGGTATGATGTTTCAGTGTGTAAAAACCTACAAGGATTTCTGTTGCATATCCCAGCGAGCCAATAGGCGCATGTTGTCCCACTGATTCGTTCAGTTCTACTCCTTCCAAATTTCATATTCATCATATTCGAACTGAAAACACAACCTACATTCCAACAATAGCATCCCAAATAAGCCACTGTATCCCATCAACAACATTCAAAAACCTAACTACCAGACTTTATAATACCCGATTATAAAGAAACCTTAGAACATGAACAGTCCCTCAATTACCAGACTTTATAATACCCAATTATAAAGTATAATAATAATTTCCACTAGATAAGATGCAAAATCCCTTAACAGAAAAGGGATTAATAATTTAACCTCGATCAATAAAAGTTTACCCCAATTCACCGTATCGCTGATGGGAAAACCCTAATAAGTAAATTGAATATAACCTTAAAAGCGAACCAATAAAAGTTCGCAGGGAACAACATCGTTGAAGAAAACACATATTCTCGACGATCACCCATGAAAATCCTAGAAACAAAATTGTTAAGAAGCGAACCTGAGTGGAGAAAACTGATGAATAAGAATGTTGGGATTTGTTGAAGCGAAGCAGAAACGATGGGTTTCTTTCTTTAGAACGCTACTCACGTGTGAACTTGAGTTGAATGTTTAGTACTGAGTCAGGATGTACTCTTGTTCAATTTATAGAATCATGTAACGGCGGTTTCTGGTTTTGGGCTTCTTTGTAAAAAAAACCCAATATAAAAAGGAAATTGTTTATTTATAATTTAATATTTTATTTTTATTTTTGTTGTCAAAATAAAAAATAAAATATATGATTATACATTCGACCAAAAAATATATAATAAAATTAAGTAAACTAAATAAATATATGATATATATTATATATCAATAGAATAATTATTTTAATATCCAAATATTTTATTAATTTTATTTTTAAATATTAATAATTTTTTTATTATTAAGATTATATAAAATGAAAAAACTAAAATTATACTTGATTTTAAACAATGACTTTTGCAATGCATGGATTGATATTCCTTCTTAAAAATTTAATTTTTTAAAGAATATATTTTTAAAAACATATTGAATATTATTAAAATAATTAATCTTATATTGATAATTAATTAATTTCATTTTATTTGTTAGTGATTCCCTATGTGTCGTGTAAGTAAAATATATATTATCTATAAATTACATATATAATATTTGTTTTATTTTATCACGTGTCTTTAATTATTATGACTCATTCGATCCCTAATTATAAGACACTAAAAAAGTCCAAGAGTATTAGTCAAAATAGTGTTGGATTTATTGTTGGAGGTATATTGTAAATCTTGAACAAAAAGATGAAATTGATGATAATAAAGTTGTACAAATAAATTTCAAAGAGTGTGTATCACACTAAGGTTTACGTTCGATTCGCCCCACCAATCTATATATATTGGATGCAAATGAGTTAACCGATGAATTGTCTTCGTGATACTTTGAAATCCATGAAGTGAATTACACATTCACCTCAAGCTTATCGATCAATGAAAGTTTACAAAATAAAATTCATTTATTTACTCTCGTGCACTAGAGAAAGGAATAAATGAATCATAAATATTTTTTAGAGAAATTTGATTAATGTAACATGAAAGTTCATGGTCCTTTATTTCTGCTTCTAAAGTGTCTCTATTTATAGAGAAACTCATACCAATTGATGAAAGAAAACAACTTAAAAAAGATTGTAACATTTGGTAACTTAAAGATGCATTGGTTTGAATTATACTCAAACATTGCAACTACTTGACCAAGTGGTACATTAAGTTATTTAATTTTGCTACATTAATATAGCTATTAGAGAATTACAAATATATTTTGGAAATTCTCCTCACAATCCCCACCATTTTCAAAATATATCTAAATCCATTATTCTTGAAATCTCATGGTTTCATATAAAGATATCTTAGGATTTGAACCATTACTTAGTAAATTATGTTTTCACTCATCTTGAATAGATTGGTAGACAAGCTTTGAACTAATAATTCATTACACAAGTGTGCATAACTCACACATGAAATCTCGGTACCATTGATCAAATTATAAAAATGAAACATTTGATAAGGTCTTATGTATCATATCCTTTTCATTGGAATTTAAGAGTAAAGCTCTTGAATTCTATGAACCAGCCCACTTCATTCTTATATAGGTAGACTATATCATAATTGCACTCACAATTATACATTCCAGTAAATATATGCTATATGTCCGTTAAGAGGAAACCTCATACTACCACTTTTATTTTATGGTTCAAGTACCTTTACCTTTTGGGAGGTATCTACTGTCAAGTACTTCAATCACTCTAATAGTGTATTTTCATCATTGAACTCAAGACTTGATGTTACTCAATGGTGAGTTGATCGTTTCCATCATTAGTGATTATTTCAGTATGAGCTTGTATCACATCCCTATGATGTCTTCAACACCATGTCATTTGTCATACTTTTTTGTCAAAGGATCTACAAGATTCTTTTTCGTCCTTACAAACACTATGGATATCACTCCATTAAATCTTTTTCATAACTATGTCTTAAACCAAAATGTTTAGATTTTCTATTATATACTTGACTATTTGCTTTTGATAGTGTAGATTAACTATTACATTGTATGGATACAATTGTCATTGGCTTTGGTCAAATGGGTATCTTTTTTTAGTCGTGGTGGTGTCGGCAATGCAAGTTTGTTTCTTTGAACCCCAAGAAACTGCACTTCCACCAAGGTTGAAGATCCATTCACTTGTGGAGGCCTGATGCTTAACATGATTTACCTTACTAACATATGTATAATCTTCCAAAATTGAAGGATAACCACTATAGTTTAAACTATAATTAATTGTTTCTCTCAAATATTTTAATACTTTATTAATAGCATGTCAATGTTTTTTACTTGGATTGCTTGTATACCAACTCAACCTTCCAAAACATATGTTATATCAGGCTTGATACAAGTCATGACTTACATCAAACATCTGATTACCTTTTATATTCTTGATAGTGTTCACCAACCATCACCAAATCATGGCCCTTTTGCCATTTAATCTCTTTACATTGTATCACATACAATGAATAAGCAAATCAATTATCACATACACAAACTTTTATCTCATTTTGTCTTTTACTATGTTTAATAAGCATATCAATTTAAAATTATAATTTTATTTTCAATATATCTAAGTCCAAAATATAATTCATTGAATGCATTAAATATATATTACCACAAGCTAACAAAACATGATCATAAAAATTTCTCATCATTAAATGTCATAAGGTGGATCCAAACATGTCAGTCATCTACTCCTTAGAAAATAAGAACTTATTTCATTTCTATTAAATAAACCATTTCTTCATATTTATCTTATAACTAATACTTGCATCATAAGTTCTATTTGTTAATTCAAGTTTTAAATATGTTTTATGGTAAATCCAAAAAAGTATCACAATAGAAAATAAATAATAAATAAAATAATTATGATTTTCTATGAGTTTCTTCCATAAGCATTTATCAACTTACAATAATTTTAAAATATATATCCAAATCATTTTTAATATCAATATAAGCAATAAATTGATAGATACTTTTATACTATCATGCACATATAATATGAGTTAATCAATTTTAGATTTAATAACTTCTCACATGAAGCGTCACTATCATTGAGACATACATTTGATATTTATGACAATTTATTTACATTACTTTAAATAAATTAGTATATTAAATATGCATCTTAAACCATACATATTCATGCTTTGCAAGATTTAAGGGACCAAAATATAAATAAACTTTCTTCCATCGGGTCAATCATAAATTCTTGTTATTAGTCTAAAAACATCAACCATAGATTAACAAAAATAATTTTTATAGATCACTCTCCAAAACTATCATTTTATTCTAACGACGGTGATTTCCTTGATTAATCAGCTTAAAAAAACTCTCCATATAAGTGTTAACAAAGCAAAGAGAGGAATGGTTGGTGTTGCATCTATTATTTTTCTTTGGAAAAGGGATTGTAGAAATTATTTTTATGTAGCCTTTACTAATGGGAGTAATTGAATTCTTTATCGCATAAATTCTTTTTATTAATGGGAGTAATTGAATCCTTCCTATGTAGCCTTAAAGTTAAAAACTTTATCATTCCATCAAATCTTGAGACGAGTGACGAGTATAATGTGTAAGGGCTCGTATAGCTTTGATGTGGTTAACAGTAAAGTGTAAGTGAAAAAAAAACATTCTTATGTAACATGTTGATGTCACAACTTGATATGTGTGTGTGAGAGATCAAATCAAACATTGAATAGTTACTATTTGTTATCCGTCTAGAGTAGCTCGATATTAATGAAGATGATGATGTATCGACCGTATTTCACACATTTCTCTTTATGTAGAAAATTAGAGTTGTTAATTTCTATGGTTGATAAATTAGATTTTGTATGGGAAAAAATAGATAAAAGGAAGTGAATGTTGTTGAAAGATAAGGGGGAGATAAGTTGACAAAGAGATAGAAAATGAGTATCGATTTTGCATCATGACATTTGTTTTGTATTGATTAAAGACAAATAGACATCCTTAAATGTAAATGCTAACTTGATTACTTTCGTATCTCGACATAAATTTTGTTTTCGTTACATAAACCAAACCATTATTTTTTATTCTATTCATCAATATTCATAATAAATAACATAAAATGAATACTTCAATTAATATTAAATCAAGTGTGATATGATATTAAGAACCTATATCTTAATTGAAAATAATTCGTAAAATACTTGAAGTCTACATTAATTTACAGATAATTGCTTATTTCCCATTTTAAAATTAAAAAACTTGTATATTAAGAAGACATTTTAAATATTCTCCTTTAGCAAGTAAAAGTTTTAAAGTGAAAATGTTAGAGTTTAAAGTATTTTGATAAATGTTATTATAATTTAGAAATGAGCAAGTCAAAATTGTTTTTGAGAACAGAGAAATGTTATTTTAATTTAGGCTTAATTGCAGTTTTGGTCCCCCTATTTTAGCTGAATCGTGAAAGTAGTCCCTCCATTTTGTTTCTCCCCAGTTTTGGTCCCCCAAACAGAATTTTGGTCCAAATTTTTATAAAATTTCATTTTTTAAAGTTGTACTACACCATTTCTGATCATATATTTCATGTACAATTGTTGCAAATGAGATCTTGAGGCATGATGTGACTTCAATAAATGCAAAAAAAATGAAATTTCATGAAGTTTTGGATTAAAATTCTGTTTGGGGGACCAAAACTGAGGAGAAACAAAATAGGAGGACTACATAAAATAGGAGGACAAAAGGCTATAAGGCTATAATGTTATACAAAGACTTCTCGAAGAGAACATAACTTGCTATATATATGTGTGTTGTGTGTGTTTCTGAAATTAGACTTTGTTTCGGAAAAAATAGATAAAACAAAAGAAGTGAATATTCTTGAATGATAAGGGGGAGATAGGTTGGCAAAAAGAGAGCAATTGAGTTTATTTTTGTTCCTTTCATTTGTTTTGTATGCATTAAAGACAAGACAAGTAGACATCCTTAAATGTAAAATGGGGACTTGATTGCTTTCGTATCTCGACATAGATTTTGTATTTATTATATAAATCAAACTGACATTTTATTTTTTATTATATTCATCAAAATTCATAATAAATAAGATAGAGTGAATACTTCAATTAATATTAAATCAAGTGTGATATGATGTTAAGAACTAATATGTTAATTGAAAATAATTCGTAAAATACTTGAATTTGAAAGTAATTGACAGATAATTGCTTATTCCTTATTTTAAAAGTAATTGTCAGATAATTGTTTTTTTAATTTAAAAGTGAAGCATGTTAAAGTTTAAAAACTTTAACGGTTATTGTTGTTAATTTTCATGCCTTGAATATGGTTTAAAAACATTATGAGTTATTAATAATAGTGTTGCACATTTATTAGGTGATATTATGACTTTGAAGATAAATCAACCAACTTATTTTGGGAAAATGAGGTAATTACTTATTTGGTTTTTAATGTAAGTGGTGAAGAATTGAATAAAAATATATGTTTGGTTGATACTATGCTGTATATCTATACAACTCATTTATCATTTACTACTAGAAATTGGTGTTTTTCCTGCGGATTTAATTTCGTAGGTAATACCCAGGATTTTTCGCAGCAGGTAAGGTTTCGGTTTGCTGCGGATTTATATGTGACTTTACATCCGCATCAAATTTCACAATTTTCATAAGGATTTATCTGCGGAATGTTCCGCATGAAACATCCACCGCAAATGTCGCAGGTAGTACCTGTGGATTTTCTTACGAATACCTAATTTTATTTATTATTATAAAAATAAAGTAGTTTTTTTTCTTGAAGGTTATTAAACTTCTATGACCTAACGCTTTTGCTTTTTGAATAATGGTTGATGCAACATTATATTTTTTTTGGAATAATGAGTTTTTTTTTTAAATATTTTTTTTGAGTAAAAGTTATTTTATGTGAGGTTATGTTATTGGAAAATTATGAATAAGTGAATAGACTAATTTAGAACACTTAAGTGATGTAAAATTTAAAATTCTAAACAAAAATTAATGAAATATACTTGTCTAATACTATTATTTTTTTAATTAATTTGATTAATGAAAGTTGATTGTGAATAATCTATCACTATTGTTGTAAAACAACTTAGAATTTTTTGTTTTTAAAATTTAAACATATAATTTTAAATTAGCATAAAGCCTAATACGACATACGTTTTAATACTAAATGTGTATTTAAACAGGGTAGAATTAATGAAAGTGATTGAATTGTTGGATTTGATTGACCTAGACAATTCCGATTCGAATACAAAGAAGGTTAGTCTTCATATTGTGGTGGGTTCAGTTATTGGAGGTTTAGTATTACTGTGGTCTTAGAAATATATAAAAAAATTAAAATTATTTATTTCAAATTTTGAATAAAATATATTTTTATTTTTATTTGTATTTGTAAAATCGGAAGAAGAAACTCTATAATCCTCTTTCCCACTACCATTATTATTTTTAGTTTATATTCAACCCCTTCTACAAAACCCTTCTTAAAATTAAAAAAATAAAACAAAAAAAACTCCAAATTTTCCAAATATTTCATTACCCATGCTCACTTCATATCAATTCTCCAACAATAACATTATTCTCTCTTGCAAACCCTCTTGTAAGCAAACTCTTCTTAGGGCAAAATCTCTTCTCAACAAATCCTTTCTTCTCTCTCACAAACTCTCTCATCAAATTCCCCTTTCTCTCTCGCGGAAAACAATCAATATGCGTAACCCTCTATTCTCTCTCGCAAGAACTCTCTCTTCTCTATTCCTCGACCTTCTTTCTGAAAGAAAAAGAGGAAAACACAAAGGAAGCTTCTGAATCGATTACGATTTCTGCATGCTCAACCTCTGCATTGATTAGGGATTTTGAATGTTGCGAGACTTCTACCTCTTTGTGACTTGGTGATTTTGGTATGTATTTTCATATTTTCTCTGTTATTGCTCAACCTCTGCTTTTGCATTACTCTAAAAGTAACTCTATAATCATCTTGAAATGGTTATTTGCATTGATTGTTCATATAACTTGAGATGTTAATTGTTTATTTTAATCTCTATGCACTATGTTAATTAGTGAGAAGAACTATCATAGTTAGAGCATTAGTATCCTTAATGTGCATATGAAGTGTTTGTAAAATGTCCTAAGTATTAGTGTATAGACTTGAGAAAAAAAAGTCACAAAAACTTGTAGTTGAATAGAGGTTGTGGTTCAGGATTCAGCAAGTTGGTGGTGACATAAAAGTATTTGTGATTCGAAAAAGTATTAAAACTGTGGTGTAGCAGATGTCTCTGTAGATTACCCACTTGAATTGGTTTAATCTATATATTATCAATGTCTCTTGGCTATTTTCTACTTCTTTATCTGTAGTTTGTAACTTAATTATTATATGCAATTATTATTTTGTCCTTTTGATCACATTTTAAAACAAGCAGTAGTAATACTGTAACATAATATAGGATAAGTCTCACCAATAAATTGGAGTCAATCTAAAGATTCAATTAATTCACCTAAAGTGCAGCCAAAAAAAGAAGAGAACAGTATCAAATAAAAGGAAAATGTTGAGTAAGTTGGTTTCCCTTTTGCCATTATACACAACTTCCCATTTGCAATTTTATATATTACGTCAATGATATTAATTCATTTCCAATCAACTTTCAACTTTTTATTTGTACTGCCAATTTTACTGTTTCTTTGTCCCCTTCTATGCTTATGGTTCCTAAAATGAAAAAGTAATTATGATTAGTTATGAATTTAATAGTTGATATTACTTAATTTATTTTTTTTTAAAAGTGGACTGTTCAGTTGCTAAATTCTAACCAGATTTTGTATGGCCATCTTTCTTTGATTGAAGATTTACATTAAGATTAATTGTATGGTCAATATTTCAGGCCGCATTATAATCTAAATCTGTTGAGCATCTCTGTAAATGGCCAAATTGTGCCAATTGATTCTGCTATTTTTGCTACATCAAACAATAGAGGTACCATTATTGATTCTGGAACTACTTTGGCATACATTGCAGAAGAGGCTTACACTCCCTTTATTAATGCAGTGAGTTTCGCTTAAGTAATTTTTTTTCATCCAGTTGATCAACAATGGATATTGCTTTGATTATTCATGTATAGTTAGCAAAAATGACATGGATTTTTGTTTATGAAAGGTTTGTCTATATTTAAAAGAAATATTGTTCTTTGTGTAGATTACAGCTGCTATTCCATAATCTGTGCACACTGTTATTTCCAGAGGAAATCAGTGTTACTTGATAACCACTAGGTTAAGTGGAACTTTTAATAAATCATAGATGTTAAATAGATTATTTTTTGACATTTTTTTCCCGATCGGATGCTTAAAACATAGACTCTTGAGTTCTTAACACCCTTTCTCCACCTCTTTCTGTTTATACTGTGTTTAGTGGCGTTGATGTCTTTCCTCAAGTGAGTCTGAACTTTGCCAGCAGTGCGTCTCTGGTTTTAGGACAACAGAACTACCTTATACAGCAGAACTACATTGTAAGTATTCAAGCTTCAATTTCCATTTATTCAATTTTTTGCATGTTAATGTCTTGGTTGCATGATTTTCACATTGATTTAAAGTTAGAGCAAGTTATATATATTTTGTTATGGTTGAAGATTCATCATCTATAATGCCGCAGGATAAAATTTCTTAACTTTTGAGCTTCTATTATATCAATGGATGTAAGAGTTTGAATGTTTTGATGATCTCATAATGTAAGCCTAGGCTCTACTGCATGTGAGGAAGTCATATAATCTTGTCATAGTAATCTTTGTAGCCTGAGTTGGTCCCTGTTGATATTTGCAACAGTTTTCGAAACTTTGCATGGGTGTGAAAGCACAAGAATGCACATGAACATTTAAAATATGGTGAATTTGACCTTAAAATAGAGTGGAATAATTATCACTTTCAAATCTTCTTTTTTTTAGCATTTACTTCATATTTGAGCATATAAGTTAGTGATTTTGCTATTGTCTTTTTTTTGTCTTGGCATGATGCTTTTGATTCTTTCACTCTTGTTCGGCTGTCCCTTGAAAGTTGAAAGTTATACTCTGACTTAGTTATTTTAATTGCTACATTTCTATATTGAGCTTGTGATTTGGATGGATGGATACTTGCAAACTGATGGCTGAAACTTGTGGCTATTGGGGGCCAGGATTGTCTTGGATGCTATGAGTTTAGGAGTAAGACCCACCAAGATGAGTTCAGTCTAGAAGGGTGGTGTAAAGCAGCAATGTTCGCTTTGTTTGTCAAGGAGGAACTTGAGTTGTGGCCTGAGCAAAATACTAGAAATAGGAGTTGGCTGGCTATATCTGAGGCACTCGAAAGCCTCTAGCATGCATGGATGATATGTAGTATTTGTTTCTATTTTGTTAAATTGGTTGTATTATGTACTTTGATTATACTTTTTTTTTTTGGATCATGTTTTAATTAATACTTAATTATGATTTGTGAACATGATATAAATTTTGTTTAGAATTATCACAATAGTTGGATCATGCCTTAATAAATATTTAATTTTGATTTGAAAACATGATATAAATTTTGTTTTGGATTATTGCAATAGTATTTCAATTAAAGACTAATATTAAATATTTAAAAAATATATTTATAGTAATATTTTCATATATTTTTAGTTAAAATTTTTATATAAATAAAAAATCAGACAAATTTGATTAATGTATAAATTTAAGCTGTTGAAAGAAATTACATGCGGATTTTCATGGGAAACGCATTGGTAGTGCAAAATTTCGTATAGATTTACATGCAAATTTGCATACGAAATATATTTGAAGGAAATGTCTTGCAGATATTTCTGCATGAAAAGTCGTAAGAAAATGTCTAAAGTTTTATTCAACTTTGTGGCAGATTTTATTTCCGTTTTCTACGGATTTATCCGCAGGTAATTTACCTGCGAATAGTAAAATCCTCAAGTAACAATTATCCACGAAGGTTTTACGTGAGGATAAGGTTCCGCCAAAAAATCCGCAAGTAACATGCTTTACTGCGGAATTTTAACTTACATCCGCAGGAAAAACGCATATTTCTAATAGTGATTACGAGTGAAGAGTTAAATAGGGTCAAGTGAAAAAATATTATAGGAACTAAATTTAAAATATATAGTGAAATAAAAAGTCGAATAAATCAATTGTATGGAATATATAGTGAAATAAAAAGTCAAATAAATCAATTGTATGGATTAAATATTAAGTTTAAATTTTTTTATGAATCGTACAAACATATTTTACTCTTTATAATAATATAGTTATAGTAACTTTTATTTTCCAATTATCTACAGAAGAAAACAAGTTTGTAAACAAATTTTAAAATATTTTTTTATTAATTTCAAAAACAATGTTCATCGAATAAAATAAAATAAAATTGTTTGCATTATAAATCTATTTTGAAGGCTTAATTTTTTATATATATTAAATGCTTTTAGAACGTTTCAAAAGTATATATGTGTAACATATAACATATAAATTAAAGTGTAATTATTTATATAGAAGTGGTTCATTTTAATGAGACAACTTTTTCAACATATAAATAATAAAAAAAAAAATTCATTAAAAATGGCACTGCAAAGACTACGCTTAATTCCAATTTCAATAATACTATTTTAAAAAGAAAAGAAGTTGAAAAATTATTAGTTATTAGTAAGGTAATAATATATTAAATTAAAATAAAAAATTTATATAGAAAAATATCTTATTTCAAAAATAAATAAATAAACTACAAAATCAAATAATAATTAATTTATACTTTTGGTAGGATTATTAATATATTATATCAATTAATAAGTGATAAACCATTAACTGACATTTATTTAGTAGAATATATATATATATATATATATATATTTATAATACAAATAGATTATTATTACTATTTAATTTCAAATAGAAAACTAGAGGATAATTAATTTATATGGGTTTGCTATTTGTAATTAGTTCAAAAATTTAGAAAATATTTCTTTGTATAATTTAATAGATAAGAGATAATATATAATACATATTATTCTAATATATATCAACAGAATGAAACAATATTGGATAAAACTAAACTCTTTTCGGTTACGGACTCCACACTGTAACTCCAAATCTTTACTTCTTAACATATCTTCCCATTTCCATCTGTCTCTCATTCACTCCCTCGTAGGCACAAAGACACACATTCCCATACTTTTGTTTAGATAATGTCGCAAATATTTCACTAACCATTTCTTCTAACTTTTCTTTTTTCGATAGAGTTTTATGTCCCTTAAATCCAATATTAAATCTAAATTCAACTTAGTTAGACCCTTTGAATTCAAAATCAACTCAAACACCACCATTCACTTGATTTAATTAAATAACCCGTTATTCGTCATTGTTTATTTTTTTATTCTACATAATTTTTTTTTCTTCTTTATATTATAGCTTCCCTACAATATGTGGGTTTCCACACCTATTACATCTACAACCAAAACAAAGAATCTATCCACAACCACTTTCTTTTTTTTTTCCTTCTTAAATTAACTTTGTGGATCACTCTCTAAAATTATTATTTTATTTCAACAACCGTGATTTTCTTAATTAATCGACTTAGAAAAACTCTCGAGATAAGTGTTAACAAAGCAAAGAGAGGAATGGTTGATGCTACACTCATTAAATTTCTTTTGAAAAGGAATTGTAGAAATTCCATAGTTTGCCAATTACTAATGAGAGTAATTGAATCTTACCTATGTAGTCTCAAAGTTAAAAACTTAATCATTCCATTAAATATTGTGAAGACTGAAATGTGTAAAGGCAAGTATAGCTTTGATGTGGTTAACAACAAAGTGTTAAAAGAAAAAAATATTATTACGTAACATTGTGATGTCACATAAGGCTATAAGATTATATAAGTAATCCTCGAAGAGAACACAACTTAATATGTGAGTGTATGTGTGAGATCAAATCAACCATTGAATAGTTACTACTTATTATCTGTCTAGAGTAACTCGATATTAATGATGATGATGATGTATTGACCATATTTCACACATTTCTCTTTATGTAGAAATTAAAGTTGTAAACTTTTATGGTAAATAGATAAAAAAGAAGTGAATATTCTTGGATGATAAGGGGGAGATAGGTTGGCAAAGAGATAGAAAATGAGTTTGCTTTTTGTGTCATAACATTTGTTTTATACTGATTAAAGACAAGGAGACATCATTAAATGTAAATGTTGACTTGATTGTTTTCGTATATTGACATAAATATTGTATTTATTATATAAACCAAACTAATAACTGGGGATGATGTGTGGGAAGAAGTTTGTTATCTCCCTAAAATAACTGAGGTTGATTCGTGTATATGTGATGGATTTGGTGTGAATCATAATTGGAAAAAACAAAGTATCTTTTGGGAGTTGCCTTATTGGAAAACCAACTTAATAAGGCATAATCTTGATGTAATGCATATTGAGAAGAATGTGTTTGATAAGATTTTCAATACAGTGATGGACATCAAAGATAAGACCAAAGATAATGTTAAGGCAAGAATGGATTTAAAGGAGTATTGTCGAAGAAAGGAGTTAGAGCTACACATACAATCTAGTGGAAAAGTTTTAAAGCCTAAAGCCAAATATGTTTTGTCTAGCGATCAACAAAAGACCGTGTATAAATGGATTTCTGAGTTAAAAATGTCTGTTGGACATGCTTCAAATTTGCATAGATGTGTAAACACAAGAGATGGGAAATTAATTGGAATGAAAAGTCATGATTGCCATGTATTTATGGAGCGGTTGTTATCAATTGCTTTTAGTGCACTTCCACATCATGTGTGGATTCCTATAGCCGAGTTAGTAAATTTTTCAAAGATTTGTGCTCAACAATTTTGTGAGTGGATGATTTGTTGTTAATGGAACAAAATGTAGTGATTACAACTTGTAAATTGGAACGAATCTTTCCACTTGGATTCTTTAATTCCATGGAGCATATTCCGATTCATCTTCCTTATGAAGCAAGGGTTGGGGGTCCTGTGCAATATCGTTGGATGTATCCATTTGAGAGGTAATTATTCAAATATTTCAACCTACAAATCTATTTTATTTATTTATTTGTAATTAGTAGTTAATATTATATGTTATTTTTTAGGTACTTGAATAGGTTGAAACAAATGGTTAAAAATAGATCACATGTAGAGGGGTCAATTTGTGAGGCATATCTATGTCAAGAGACTTCTCATTTCTGTTCATATTATTTTGAATCTCATGTGCAATCTTTGAGAAATAAAGTAGGTCGAAATGATGATGAGGTAAACATGATGTAGTTCAGAAAACTTTATAAATTTTCAATCATTTTGTGTGTGTGTGTGTGTGTGTGTTAGATGCTTTGTGCAATATTTGGAAGCATGTGATCCAAATATAGGTCAAACTGAAGTGGATGGTAAGATTGCATCTAAATTTCCAAGTTGGTTTCAAACATATGTAAGTGTTATGTGATTTCAACTATTATATTTCAACTATTATATTTCAACTATAGTACATGATTTATCTTGTAGTTGTGGAATATAATAAGTTTATTTTGCCTATTGATAGGTACATGATAAAAATAACTTGGTGCAAAATTTGTATTTGCACCACTTAGCATATGGTCCTAAGAGGAAGGTTCATACTTGGCCTATTTATTTTGTAAATAGTTTTAAGTTTCATACAGAAGAGTGGAATGCTGGTAAGAAAACCATTAATTGTGGACTTTGTGTCAAGGGTGACCACAAAATAAACGCGCCAAGGATAAAACTTGGGTTGATAAAAGATCGGAATATGTTCATGTAAGAGCTTTCAACTTTAAAGTGTATATTATTTATTTTTCTATGTTAGTTTATTTATCTTCATATAAGATTGAAATAAAGTGTTTTAAAATATAATTAGCTTTATATTTATGTTGACAGGAAAAATTTAAATGTAGGTTTGAAGAATTGACCCAAGAAACAACTTCACAAAGAATTCCTCCACCAAATGAATTAGATGTGTGATGTGAGGTTGTGGAATAAAAAGAGGACGAGTATATGGTCTCGGAATGGAATCTACTGTATTATTAAGGAGACCTAATTATCGTGGATCATGTTCTTCATCAACATAGTGGGTTCAAAGACATGAATTTGAAGAAATGAGAAATGAAATAGATCAACTTCGAGAGGAATTGGTTAATACAAACAGAGTAGTTGAGCGCAACAACCACTTGATAAATCAACTGATGAATAGCTTGAACTTTAAACCCATGCCATATACTATAGATCAAATTCATGAAGATGGGGTTAGTGATAATGATAATGAGATTGGTGATCATAATGCTGGTGATTTTGATGATGAGATTGTTGATAATGATGCTCGTGATCATGATGGTGAAGAGTTAGATGGATAGTGATAAGTTAATCTGAAGAACCAATATGTTGCAATTTGTTATGACTAAATATATTATGTTTAAACTAAAATTTTATATGTATTATTTTGAGTACTTACAAATATTAGTTAAATGTATTATGTTCTTTAATTATATACATTGATATGATTAATGTTTTCAAATGAATTTGGTGTTTGAATTTTTTAGATATTGAAAACAAATTAAAATATTATTGTTATTGTTCTTTTGAACATTAAAGTAATGTACTTAAAAAAACGGTAATATTTAGAGACGTAATTGGTGATCAAATATTTAACAAAAATAATAATTTATATCATAACTTTCGTCTTTAAATCGGTCGCTAATGACATAAAAAATTAATTTAAAGTGGTTGCTAAATCGGTCTCAATAATCGGTCACAAAATTAGTCACAAAATGCAGTCACAAAATCGGTCACAAAATTCGATGGCTAAATTGGTCACTAAATTCGGTCGCTAAATCGATCACTAAATTTGGTCGCTAAATCGGTCACTAAATCTGATCGCTGATTTGGTCGCAACAATTAGCGACTAGCAGTTTACCAACTGATTTAAATTGGTCACTAATTCGATCACTATTAGATTTAGTGATCGATTTTCTCTATTTAGTGACCGAAAATTTAATCTCTAAAAGCGTTTTTTCTAGTAGTGAAATAAGATAGAGTGGATGCTTCAATTAATAGTAAATCAAGTGTGATATGATGTTAAGAACCTATATGTTAATTGAAAATAATTTGTAAAATACTTGAATTCGAAAGTAATTGTTAGATAATTATTTATTCCCCATGTATCTTAAAAAGTCGTTTTAAATGTTCTCTTTTATCCGAGGTGAAAATTTAAAGTTTAAAGCGTTTTGAAAAATGTTTTTATAATTTTGAAATATGCAAGTGAAATTTTTTTAGAACCGAGAAATATTTTTTTAATTTCAAAGTGAGCATGTTAAAGTTTAAAAGTTTTAATGGTTATTGTTGTTAATTTTCATGCCTTGAATATGGTTTAAAAATATTATGAGTTATTAATAATAATATTGCATATTTAGGTAAGTGATATTAGGGCTTTGAAGATAAATCGACCAACTTATTTTGGAAAAAATAAGGTAATTACTTATTTTGTTTTTAATGTAACTTGTGAAGAATTGAAAAAAAAAATATGTTTGGTCGATACTATGATAAATATCTATACAACTCATTTATTATTACGAGTGAAGATTTAAATAGGGTCAAGTGAAAAAACATTATATGAACTAAATTTGAAAACCACAGTGGAAGAAAAAGTCGGATAGATCAATTGAATGGATTAAATACTAAATTTATAATTTTATGGCGAGTAAAAATATATATTATGCTTTATAATGATCTATTTATGGTAACTTTTTTTTTTCAATAACCTCAAGTTTGCAAACTAATTTTAAAATAATTTTTTTTATCAATTTCAAAATCAATGTTCACCAAATGAAAAAAAAAAGATAAATTTGTTTGCATTATAAATCTATTTTCAAGGTTTAATTTTTTATATTTATTAAATGCTTTTAGAATGTTTCAAAGAATATATGTGTAACATATAAAATATAAATTAAAGTTCAATTATTTTTCTAGAAGTGGTTCATTTTAATGAGACAACTTTTTCAACATATAAATAATAAAAAAAGAATCATTAAAAATGGCACTTCAAAGACTACACTTAATTTCAATTTCAATTTTAAAAGAAAAGAAGTTGAAAAAATTATTAGTTATTAGTAATGTAATAATATATTAAAATAAAATAGAAAATTTATAAAGAAAAATATCTTAATTTAAAATAAAATATAATCACAAAATCTAATAATAATTAATTTATACTTTTGGTTGGATTATTAATATATTATATCAATTAGTAACTAATAAACTACTATTTTTTGAAGTTGACTGATATTTTTTTAATAGGACATATATATACAAATATAATGCAAACAATAAATTATTATTAATAAAAAAATTTATTTAAAATAGAAAATTTAATTAAATTTGTAATTAGTTCAAAAATTTGGAAAATAATACTTTGTATAATTTAATAGATTAGAAATAATATATAATACATATCATTCTAATATATATATCAACAAAATGAAAGAATTTTAGATAAAACTAAACTCTTCTTAGCTGCGGACTCCACCACTCTAACTCCAAATATTTTCTTCTTAACATATCTCTCCATTTTTATATCTCTCCCATTCACTCCTTCTTAGGCACAAACACACACTCCCATTTTTGTTTAGATAGTGTCACAAAACTTTCACTAACCATTTCTTCTAACTTTTCTTTTTTCGATAGAGATTTATGTCCCTTAAATCCAATATCAAATCTAAATTCAACTTGATTTGATCCTTTGAATTCAAAATCAACCCAAACACCACCATTCACTTGATTTAATTAAATAACCCATTACTTGTCATTGTTTATTTTTTAATTCAACTTTTTTTTTTGTCTTTATTTTTAAGATGACCTACAATATGTGGGTTTCCACACCTACTACATCCATAACCAAAACAAGGGATATATCTAGCACCTTCTTAAATAATTTTTATGGATCACCCTCCAAAATTATCATTTAATTTCAACAACTGTGATTTCCTTGATTAATCAGCTTAAAAAAGCTCTCCATATAGGTGTCAACAAAGCAAAGAGAGGAATAATGTGCTGCACCTATTATCTTTCTTTTGAAAAGGGATTGTAGAAATTCCTTTTATTGCAGCAGATGAGGCACATTAGGGCAAAGGTCAAAGTTAAAAACTTGATCATTCCATCAAATATTGTGATGACTCAAATGTGTAAGGGCAATTATAGCTTTGATGTGGTTAACAACAAAGTGTTGAAGAAAAAACATATTCTTATGCAACATGTTGATGTCACATAAGGTTATACAATCGAAGAGAACACAACTAATATATATATGTGTGTGATTAAATCGAACATTGAATAGTTACTATTTGTTATCAGTCTAGAGTAGCTTGATATTAATAATGAAGATGATGTATTGACCATATTTTACACCTTTCTCCAAATGTAGACAATTAAAGTTGTTAACTTCAATGGTTGATAATTAATTAGACTTTGTTAGGGAAAAATAGATAAAAAAAAAATGTGAATATTTTTGAATGATAAAGGGGGAGATATGTTGGCAAAAAGATAGAAAATGACATTGGTTTTTGCGTCATGCTTTTGTATATTTACATAAATTTTGTATTTGTTATATAAACCAAACTGATATTTCATTTTTATTATATTCATCAACCTTTTATAACAAATAAGATAGAGTGAATATTTAATTTAATATTAAATCAAGTTTGATATGATGTTAAAAAACTATATGTTAATGAAAATTAATTCGTAAAATACTTGAATTCGTAAGTAATTGTTATATAATTGCTTATTCCCCATTTTAAAATTAATATAATTGTATTTTAAGAAGTCGTTTTAAATATTCTCTTTTATGCAAGTAAAAGTTGTAAAGTGAAAATGTTAAAGTTTAAAGTATTTTGAGAAATGTTATTAAAATTTAAAAATGAGCGAGTCAAATTTTATTTGAGAATCGATAAATGTTTTTTAAATTTAATAGTGACCATGTTAAAGTTTAAATTTTTTAATGTTTATTGTTGTTAATGTTCATGCCTTGAATATGGTTAAAAAACATTATGAGTTATTACTAAATATTGTTGCATATTTAGGTAGGTTATATTAGGACTTTAAAGATAAATCGACCAACTTATTTTGGGAAAATAAGGTGATTACTTATTTTGTTTTTAATGTAACTGGTAAAGAATTGAATACAAATATATGTTTGTTTGATACAATGATATATCTATACAACATATTTTATCATTACGAGTGAAGATTTAAATAGAGTCAAGTGAAAAAATATAATAAGGACTAAATTTGAAAAATATAGTGGAACAAAAAGACAAATAAATCAATTATATGGACTAAATTTAAAATTTTATGGAGAAGAAAAACATATTTTATTCTCTATAATAATATATTTATGGTAATATTTATTTTTCAATAATCGATGGAAGAAAACATGTTTGTGTA
>JBBPBS010000577.1:4680760-4701037 GCA_037974835.1 Cicer judaicum
AAAATTTAGAAAATATTAATTTATATAATTTAATAGATGAGAGATAATATATAATAAATGTAACATCTCAAATATTATAATATTATAATATGTTATTTAATTAATTAAAATACTATTTTATCGAGTTATTTTGATATTTAAAGTGTTTTGAGATATATGTTTTTAAATATTATAATTAATTTTCTTTAGCTATGATGCAACAATCTTATAGATATTTAATTAAGTGGTTAAGCTTATGTTTGTTTGTTTATGTTAAGGGAAAACTTATAATATGTTTAATCGAGAATTTTGGAGAGAATATTTTTAGTGTAGATAAGTAAAATAAATTATATATTTATTAAATACTTTTAAAAATATTAGAAAATAGATTTTGGACTAAACAATTATTTACACTCGTATATTATATTTCTGCATATTTGTAAGTTGCTTATTGCAGCTTCATTTTTGTCTCAGATACATATTGAGTAAATAATAATAATAATAATAATAATAATAATAAACAAAAAGAAAAACGAAGGCTCGATAACATGTTTCCATCTTTTTCTTTGTACCTAACGTTGCCACTTCCAAGACCGTTTTAACGGAGACTATATTCGTGATCGTCGTGATTTTCTCTTTCATTCTTAACCCGGATTAGAAATTGAAATGCTCTATTCTTTTTTTTTTTTTAATAAAAAATCAAACCTGCACATCTTGATCAAAATGTCGACCACGACGACTGGCACCAATGAAAACCGATACCATATATGAACACCATGCAACACCATCTTCCATTACATATGCTTGAAATCACCCACCATTATGCTTTAATAAAATTGGTTTCCACCATTGTCGCGACTTTTTTCTCGAATTTCGACCAACACATTCATCGTCTTGAAAAACTGACATCGTTTTTAGACTTCTCTTGTTGAAACCTTCAAGACGCACTACTCATTTGCTTGTTTCATTAAAGTTGATATCAAACTCTGTTGACGCTTTAGCGTGTCAGTGAGGTCTTTTATGATAACTTGTTTTATGATATTTTGAATTTGTTTCTTCTCTTAATATGTTTATTAATTATGTAACACTAATTTTTATCCTTTTCTTAAATTATGAGTCATGTTACATTGTGTAACATCCCGCTTTTTTGAGACATTAACTAACGAAATTCTAAAGGTAAAGATACATATTTTATTTTATTTTTATTTTATATATATAAGATTATCTTAAATACTCATTTACTTTAAAACCAATTAATAACTCTTTCAATTGTATTTTCAAAATAATAAAACAGAGTATTCACAATTACAAAAAGTAAATTTAACATGTAAAACAAAAGAAACTCTTAAAGCCAAAATACTTGGTGTTTTACTAATCAAAAATAAATTCTAGTTGGTTATAACTTTGAACGCTTATAGAAAACTCTCTCAACAAGTCTAACATCAATACAAAAGTATCTCGAAACCTCCAAATACAAGTTATTGTGCTTCCTCGCATTTCTCCTACTAGATTGAACATGATATTATTCGCTCAATTAGCATTATATGTGACGTCCTGTCAAAAGTAAGGATCATCTCCAAATAACAAATACAGAGAAAATAAACTTGCATATATAACTATTATAGCAAAAATATAATTAAATTATATATTTCATTTAACAATTAAATCACAAAGCACCAAATATATAAATCAACAAAAATGTACAAATCCTATTTGTTAGACTATATTTCAATGAGTGATTCCAGAATATCACCATCATGTAGAGCAAAGAGTCCCACCATTGGACAAATGCTCTTCAGAGTCTCACATTAAGTACCCCACTGTTGAATATTTTTCTGAATCACGTTGCCTTCTCAAGGAACTATTGTCATGTATTCGCGACTAGGTCCAGACCACCAATGCATGCATAAATGTCATCATCATTAGTTTGTAACAAAATAGATCACTCAACCAGAGCATTCAAAATTATTCAACTTTGTTCGAAACCAACCTAGTTTAGACATAAAGTCATCACCTTGAATAATCACCCGATACCAATCAACATTAATAAATTGGTTAATCTCATAATATCACTCATAAACATATAATTCATATAACACACATATTTTGAAGATAACTCACAAACAAAACCAATATTTAGCATCACATTGCATTTATCACATAAAATTCAAGAAAGGAAACAAAGTGATGCCCTTACCGTTATGAGTGTCGTTATTAAGGTTCCTACAGAACGGTCTTTGCTCCAAAAACTTTACACCTTTACAACTTAATTTACTACTCACTTATAAGTGTCAAAACTTGTCTATCCCTAATTCATATTCAAGGTTTGGTGTTGGTTTAAGATTTTAAGACACACCATTTCTTTATATTTTTAAAAGATATCAATTCTCTCAAATTAGCTAATACACAAACAAGTAACAATAAAAAGAGCTTTTGAGTTTATATTTGGCACATTGCAAATCCAATAAAATAAAAGAAAAATGTTATTTTTCAAATATTTCTTTTGGACCAAAATTCTAATATAACAAACATCAAGGAACGTTCCATAGTCCACTTCCAAAAACGTAACAATAAAATTTGACAGTTTTCAACACAAAATCCATTTTAATTATTTCAAAACAAATTAACAACTCTTTCATAAAATTATTTTTATTATAAATCAACACAACATCCACACAATTGTCTCACAAGAATCATAATTTTAACCTTATAAAAAATATCATTATAACAACAACTATCAACACATTTATTATTTCTCAAAAGATTATTAATTTTAACATCAATAAGGTTTCTAAAAATTTCTTCATTACTCAAACTATAACAACATCAAATTTTAACCCAATAAAAATTGAGTTTGTAGCCAATAACTACTTCGATTGCTTAAAGCATGATCTAACTTTTAAAACGACTTCTACTGAATGAAAATTAATTTTTGACATAGATAAACATTTTCTCTAATCAAAATAAGTTTCTATATAAATATCATAAGATAATCAAGAATACTTCTAAGAAAATAAATTGCATATCACATTTTTGCTTTTAAAGAAAAAATGATTTCTTAAATAACAATAATAATAATATCAAACACCGTTTTTAAAATTATTTATCCTCATAAAGCCATTTACTAAATATCAGTTTTATATCAGTAACAATTTTACCATAAAAATCAATAATTTAATTTAAAAATATAAATTTTGTATGAAAAATCATTGTTTCAAAATCAGAGAAAGAAATTAAAAATATTAATAGATTATATTAATAAATCAAGTTCAAAGGTAGATATAACATACTAAAATTTGAATGGAGTCGGAGCAAGTTCCTTACACAATCGTTGACCACGAAAATTGATTTTTCTGTTTTTTCTATCAAGCCAACTCTTTTTTCTTTCATTTTCTTCCCCTAAGTCTCTTTTTTTCTTCTTCTTGTTTGCCAAACTTAATAACTAATTAGAGATTATATGACTTTCCTCACTACCTAACATTTGGGTGATTGACTAATCTAAAATATCTTTATTATTTTTGTTTTCTATAAATAGTTAAATGGTGTCATTATTATAAGTATTTTTTTTTCAAATACTTAACAAAATATTCAGTCAAATTAAATAAATCATGTTAAACACATAAATACTTTTCAAAATTAATACAAGAATAAGGAATAAAATAATAACAATAACATTATAAATTATTGAAATAAATAAAAATACGTTTCACATACTACTAATAATAAAGAAAAATACGGGTCTTACACATTGATTTTAACAATTTGATGTTTTTGGACTTGTTCGTTGCTTGTTGTCAACATGTCTAAAGTAATAATATCAATTATAAGGAAGGGTAGTTTGAATTATAATTGCCTCTTTTTAAAATTCCTGTTTAAAAATTGAAAGTTTAACTCAAGATTGATCTTGGTTATAAACGAAGATTATTCTTGGTTAGTGTAAAACAACAAAATCAATTTTATCAACATAAAAATTGATTGTAAAGCATATAATAAATAGAGATAGAGATAGAGATATCACACAAGTATATATCCTAGTTCACCCAAACACGGGTTACGTTCAGTCCTCACAAATGTGAGATTTTCCACTAAGTGTTCAAGCCAAGATCGTTTTTGGTTTTCACAGATCAATCTTGATCTTTACACAGTTTCTACCTTTCTACCTAGAAAGGATTTTTCACAAGTTTACCTTACACTATTTCAGAAAGGATTTTGCAAGCTACCTTTTAGAACCTAAAAGGATTTTCACACATTACTCAAGCTATGTTATCAAAAATAGCCTCGAGTTACAAAGTGATGATTTTAAGAGTATTAGAATCTAAATATTAATCAACTCTTGTTTGAGAAATAGATTCTATATTTAGAGCTCAATTATTACTGATTCTAACACAACACAAAAGAAAAGAACTGCAGGCTTGAGAATGATTATGACAAGCTTGAGTATGATTGAAATGATTGATGCTTTTCTTGGCACTAATTTGAGTTGTGTCTTGTTCTTTATCTTCAAGCTATATTTATAAGCTTCAATATAGCTTTAGGACAGCTCATATGTTCGTTGAAATAGGGTCAGCTGTCATGAAGGAGTGGTTGGATAAAGCTAGTCATAAAGCAAGAGTGATTATGCTAAATCCAGGAACATTCTTTGAATTTGTTGGTGAAGAGCTGACTTGTACTTGTGATTATGTCAGTTGTCTGACATGATTGCTTGCTTTTCAGTCACGTGTGTAGGTCTAGATTGAAAGTACAATCAGCAATGTACTTTTACAACTTGCAACTTTGTACTTGCAATTGCCTCACTTGAAGAATGATCTTGTTTTAAGCTTTTATGAAGCATATCTTTGTTCCTTCGAATTCTGGAATGATTATGACTTAGATTGATCCTTGCTTATTCTTTGATGAAGATATGAGATGAATAAAGCTTCCAAGATTCAATCTCTAACAAAGAAACTGATTACTCTTGTTTCTGCCAAAAATGAAGATCGCTATTTGTTTTCCAGAACTACTTCAAGATCAATCTTCATTTTACTGCTTTTGCTTTCTTTGATTTTAATGAGATATGCTTTGAAATAATTGGTACTTAAATTGTTTTAACACACTCAAATATACATGTTAAATATCAAAATACTTCGAATCATAATTAGAATTCTTAATTAACTTTTTGTTTGTTTTCATCAAAATATTAAATTGAGATTTTGTCTCAACAATCTCCCCCTTTTTGATGATGACAAACATGTTAATTTAGATTTTAATTTTGATTCTAATTTTAATCATGGAGAGCTTTAAAAGCTCCCCTTTAGAATATGCTTCAGATTTTTGAACCAACATAAAATCTAAAATAATTCTCCACCTTTGTCAACACAAAAAGGTTGGGGAATACAAAAGATATAAAACAATGAATAGACTTCAATTTTAAGAAAAATAACATTTTCTAAAAACTCCCCCTGAATATTATAGAATTAATATCCTTTTTTTACAAAAAAATTCAGAATACAAGGAAAATGCCACTATGCTCTTTGTCATATTTCACAAGAGATAACATTTTAATTTTGAACATGATAATAAGTGCATACATGGAAGCGAAATAAGATGATACATGTACCTTTGACTTGTTAATGTTTCCAAGGATTATAGACACTCCAAATTTTTGTAATTAGATGAGGCATCATACTTTTCCATTCATGTGTATTGAGTATGCTTTGTCCATGTATCAATGTTCTTTCTTGATTATTAGATGATGTTCATGCATCACAAGTTAGTAATGATTTTGGTACCCATATTTGTTTGAGTCTTTGATGGTTAGTATATCTTCTTTTAGAAGATTTTTTTAAAAAAACTTGATCTCTTTTTAAAGTAGCAAGTTGACTCGAAATGGCCTTTCTTGGAACAATAAGAACACTTTGTTGTTGGTCTTGGAGAAGTTTTCAAAATCTGAGTTTTAAACAATTTTGAAATTGATTTTGATGAAATTTCATATCATTCTCCTTTTTCTAGACTTGTTGGAGAAGGTTCTGCTTTTGTTCCAGATTGTTCTTCGTTTTGAGAACAACCTAGTGAACGTTCTTCGTTTTGAGAACAACCTCGAGAACGTTCTCCTTTCTGCAAATTTTTCAAAATTGATTCAGTTTTATTTGCAGAATGATATTTCCTTTTAAAAAAACCTTTTGCTTTCAATCTTTTCATCTTTTTTCTTAAAGTAGCAAGCAAATTCCAAATGTCTAATTTTCTTACAATATGAGCATTTGGTTTTATATTTTTCTACCTTTCTTTCTAGAACAAAAAATATTTCATACATTTTTGTTTTTTGAGTTTGATTAAAACCAAGACCAGCTTTATCAAATATTCCTACTTGGGATCACATGATTCTATGAAAAGTTTCAGTAGCTTTAATGAAGTTTGTTAAATCATTTTTAAGAATTTCAACTTCAACCTTGAGAAGAACGTTATCCATTTGAAACGAAAATCGATCTTGACATTCTGAATTTTCAGATTCAAGATTTTTGAGTTGAGATTCTTCCAGTTTTTGAATGATATCTTTAAGTTTATCATTCATAGCTTAAACTTTCTCTTTGTCTTCTTTTTCCTTGTGAAATTTTTCTTTAATAAAACTACACTTTTGAAAGTTTGAAGTTGTCAAATTCAGTTTCCATTTGTTTACATACAAGACATGGTTCATAATTTGTTACCTCTATATCTTCATTGTTTGCCAACAAACATATATTTGCGTCTTCAGGTTCATCTGTTTCCGATTCATCAGAATCATCCCAGGTTGCCATCATTGACTTCTTTTTGAAAGGGAATTTCTTTGGCACCTTTTTGGTTAATGGACATTCAGTTTTGTAATGTCCTTGTTTGTTGCAGCCAAAGCAAGTGATTTTGCTTTTATCTATTTCAGTTTTGAATTCCTTTTTATATGGAAATCCCTTTTTGATTTTATCCCTTCTTATCAACATTCTTTGTATCTTTCTTGTAAGAAAAACTATCTCTTTATCAACATCTTCTTGATCGATTTCTTCTGAGTCCTCATCTATTTGTATTGGTGTACTTTCTTGAGATGTTTTCAAAGCTATTGCTTTGGCCTTTTTGATTGGTTTATCTTCTCGTAGCAGTACTTCATGTGCTCATAATGTTCCAATCAGTTTCTCCAGTTCGAGTACGTCAAGATTATTGGCCTGGCTTATGGCTGTCACCATTGGTCTCCATATTATTGGAAGATATCTCATGATCTTTCTGACTCTGTCTTGTGCTGAGTATGCTTTCCCTAAGGAGCACATTTCATTTACAATGGTTGTGAATCTTGAGTACATCTCATCAATGGTTTCTCCTTCATTCATTTCAAAGAGTTCAAACTTTCTTATGCCTATATCAATCCTTGTTTCTTTCACACGGCTTGTTCCTTCGTGATGAATTTGTAATGTGTCTCATACTTCTTTAGAAGTTTTGCATTCGTCAACTCTTTCGCATTCTTCTCTGCTTAAAGCACACGATAAAAATAATTGAGCTTTAGAGTTTAGGAGTACCTTAGATTTTTCTTTTGATGTTCAATCTGCTTCTTTCTTTTCAGTAGAGGTTGAATCATTTTGGTCAACTCTTGGTATGAAATCTCCATCTGTAATGATGTGCCACATTCCTGTATCTTGAGATTTCAGAAACAGCTGCATTTTTCTTTTCCAGAAATTGTAGTATGTGCCACTAAAGTAAGGTGGTCTATATGATGACCCTCCTTCACCAATTTAGATATCTTTTGACATTTTTCTTCTAGATCTTTTCTCTAACACTAGTTAGGTGTTCAAATTTTGAGATCGATCTCTAATACCAATTGAAGTAATAATATCAATTATATGGAAGAGGGTTTTAATTATAATTGCCTCTTTTTAAAATTCTTGATTAAAAATTGAAAGTTTAACTCAAGATTGATCTTGGTTATAAACGAAGATTGATCTTGGTTAGTGTTAAACAACAATATCAATTTTATCAACATAAAAATTGATTGTAAAGCATATTGTAATAACTCAATTTTGTCCGATTAATTAAAAATCATTTTAAAATAATAATAAGAATAACATATAATAATATATTTAATAAATATTTTACAATCATTTAAAAAAAATTCTAAATATCATCATTTTACAATTCAAATTTGAGTATATATTAAAAATAAAATAATATAAAATAAAATGAAAAAAAGGAAATTGTGAATTACAACGAAATAATTTCATTCATTTTATTTTTTTCGTAGTTTTATTTTCTTAATTGGATTTGCCAATTTATTTATTCTATTTAACTGTTTTTATTATTATTTTATTGTTTTATTTTATTTTTGATATGTCCATTTTATTTTATGAAGCCAACCAACACCATCAACCTGCACGCCTACAAACACGCTTCTGTTGCTTTTTTTCAATTTGCTCAAACACTTAGCCTAGCCACTGTCAAACACTCAAACACTAGCACAACTTCATTGGCAAAATCAACACACGTTTTTATTTTCTTTGCATTTGTTTCACTTCTCAATTTACATTTTTTTTATTTTCTTCACTTTATAACATCCTTTTATAAACATCCTACAAATTATTTCTTTAATTATACTTTGCTTAAAAATTGTTACAAAACAATATAAAATCCAGCTAAAATTAGTGCGAAACAATACAAGATCTAGAGTTCGATTTTGTCTAATGAACATAAATATTAACTGATTTAGGCAATAAATTGGGGCCAAAAAATCAAAGAGAACGGAGAGCAGTTTTGAGTATGAAGAAAACTAGAGAAAATAGAGAGAAATAGAGTGTTTCACCGCCATTCCAATTTCACACAACTATGAACCACCACCATCTCTGTCTTCAATATCACGTGCACCACCGTCTGTGTTCCATATTTGAATAGGCTGAGATATTTTGTATACTGATTTTGTATGGGATGATTTGGATTGGGTTTAGAAAGTTCAAATTTGTTTTGTTTGAATTGTGTTTGGAAAAGTTCAAATTTGTTGTTTTTCTACCATATTTAATTGAAATGTTTTACATGCCATGCCTTTCATTTCTGAAACTCTTGTGTTGCTGGTCTGAAACTCTTGTGCATTGCCAGCTTGGTTTGTGTGTTGTGTTGCTGTTTACATGTTGTCATGGTTGGCTTGTCGTGGTTTATTTCTATTCACCCGTACATAAATATAGATTTAATAGAAATAATGATGAAAATAATTAATTACTAATAAACATAATTTATTTCACTTATAAATTATATTAATACGCTATTTAATATTAAATGAGTTATGTTTTCATCATTTCTTTCACTAAAAAGTATTTGAAAGAGTTCACAATTTGTATATAGTTTTTTATTATTAAAGTAGTTTTTTTTATTATTTATTTAATAAATAACAATATAAGTCTATACTTTTTTTTACCGTTTATTTTATTTTTATATGTGTTTATTATTGAGTTTTTTTCCATAGATTTATTTAAGTTTATTTAATTTTTAACATCAGTTATTATTATTATTATTATTATTATTTTAAAAAAGGGCAAAGATAAAACTATAATCAAATATTGTAAGGTTAATTAGATATGGCATCTTTTTAATCTTTGAGTATTTTTTAGACACAAATTGTGACAACTTGATGGTTCTAAATCTCATCTTCACAAATAAATTGTTAAATCAAAATCATAACCAAATTAATAAGTAAAAATTATTAAAAGTTAACTAAAAATAAAATCCTTTAATCCCTCAGTCACATGATACACATTATATATTTTGATAACCCTAAAATTTATTTTTATAAATAAATAGATCTAAAATCGACTTTTTTAAAAAAAAAAATTAGTTAATTATAGTGTTTTTCTTTAATCTTGAAGTTGTTAAGACACAAATTAAGCTATTTGTTGGTTCTGAAACTCAATTCAAAAATAAAATAAAATATTCTTAAGAGGATTAAATTAGATGTGACATCTTTTTATTCCTTGTGTTTTGAGACACGAGTTGTATAATTCAATCGTCTTAAAATTTGTATTTTAAAATAAAGCAAGTTTTCGTTATGTTCGTCAAATTAATTTTTTTTAAATAACAAAATATAATTTATTTAAAAGCAATCAATACATCCACATTTTCTACCAAGAACTATGTAGCTTTGATTTCTCCATCCACCGGAAGATACGTAGGAGCAAGATCACACTCTTGTCAAGCACAATAATAAAAACTTTTTTTTTACTCTTTTAAACATGCTTTTATCTCAAAAAAATCATATTTATAAAAAATAATCTTATATCCATATTTAATAATAAAGATAAATAAATATAGTTAAGTTGATATAATTTTGCACAATTAATTATAGGTAACTGTTTTTTAACGGATGTCGTAGGATGCTAATACCTTCCCTATGCATAATCGACTCCCGAACTCAAAATCTGGTTTCAAAGACAATTTTTATATATTTTTTTTATATTTTTAAGGGTTTCCCAATATTTTCCCTTTTTTAAAATAAATTTTGGTGGCTCCATTGAATTCGAGGAAAACTCAAAATTTTAGATCGCGACACATATAATAAATAGAGATAGAGATGGAGATATCACACAAGCATATATCCTGGTAACCCAAACATGGGTTACGTCCAGTTCTCACAAATGTGAGATTTTCCACTAAGGATTTTCACACATTACTCAAGCTATGTTATCAAAAATAGCCTTGAGTTACAAAGTGATGATTTTAAGAGTATTAGAATATTAGTATTGCTCAAATCTTGTTTGAGAAATTGATTCTATATTTAGAACTCAGTTATTACTGATTCTAACACAACACAAAAGAAAAAAATTTCATGCTTGAGAATGATTTTGACAAGCTTGAGTATGATTGAAATGATTGATGATTGTCTTGGCACTTTGAGTTGTGTATAGTTCTTTATCTTCAAGCTGTATTTATAAGCTTCAATAGAGTTTTGGGGCAACTCATATGTCAGTTGAAATAGGGCCAACTGTCATGAAGGAGTGGTTGGATAAAGCCAGACATGAAGCAAGAGTGATTATGCTAAATCTAGGAACGTTCTTGACATCTAAGATCGTTCTTCGAATTTGTTGGTGATGAGCTAACTTGTACTTGTGATTGTGTCAGTTGTTTGAGATGATTGTTTGCTTTTCAGTCACGTGTGTAGGTCTAGATTGAAAGTACAATTAGCAGTGTACTTTTACAGCTTGCAACTTTGTACTTGCAATTTCCTCACTTGAAGAATGATCTTGTTTTAAGCTTTTTATGAATTTGAATTCTAGAATGATTATGACTTAGATTGATCCTTTCTTATTCTTTGATGAAGATATGAGATGAATAAAGCTTCCATGATTTAATCTCTAACAAAGAAACTGATTATTCTTGTTTCTGCCAAAAACAAATATCGTTATTCGTTTTCCAGAACTACTTCAAGATCAATCTTCGTTTTACTACTTTTGCTTTCTTTGATTTTAATGAGATCTCCTTTGAAATACTTGGTACCTAACTTGTTTTGACACACTCTAATATACATGTTAAATACCAAAACACTTAGAATCATAATTAAAATTCTTAATTAACTTTTTGTTTGTTTTCATCAAAATATTAAATTGAGATTTTGTCTCAACAATGTTATGGTTTTGAAATCTATTATGATTCTTATATCATATTAAAACGTCAAATTAAGGTAAGGATTTTGAAAGTGTTTGAATTCATGAGTATAATATATTGTGAGATGAATAGAAATGTCGTATTTATCATTGATTTATTTGGAGCTCGTTACATACGACAATAGTCCTTTGAGATATAAATTAATTAATGTGAAAATATGAGAATGGTGAGATTAAATTGTGAAATAGAAATGTTTATAAGGTATTGATTAAATTAATTTTCAACAATTATGTAGTTTTTGATACTATTGTGATGTTGGACATTGAATAAATTTTGTGCATATGTTTGATTAAGCGAGAATATTGAGAATGAATCAAATTGTGATGAGAATATTGAATTAACCCCATAATTGATGAAATAATGGTGATTCCAACTTGTGCTTGAGATAATGCTCTTAATGGAGTATTTTATGCAACGAAGGAGAAACTAGGTGTTAGGGGTCCTTGAAGTTTAGATTATCTTGTCATCATAAAGGTAGGGCCTTACAAGCCTAATGATTTCGGGGAAGTACATGATCATGGGATTTTTCTATTGAGCCTTAAGGCAAGATTGTTACACCTTTGAGTGATGGTGATTAATTCAAAAGAAAATTTAATCATGATCAATTTGGAGCAGTTAGAGTTTTATGAGAACAGGTTACATTTTTTGAATCATCGTTTGAGTTATGACATAAACGTAATATCTTGGTTTTAATTTTTGGATTAGTTATGTGAATGTGCATATGATTATGTAAATATGGAATTGGTTGTGTTTCAATTGTTTTAATTTCTTGGAATTAGTTTATAGAGTTTAGAGTAGTGGAGAAAATCTAAAAGTGAAATAGTTCTATATTTCTTCAATCGGATTATTGATTATATATTGATGTAAGCGTCGTCGTTACTAAATTTAGTCGAATGGTGTGTCATATGTATCAGGGACATGACCAGACAACTTAAACAACTTACCCCGATGCATGATCAAATAACGACACCCAACCTACAAATTGACCTACCGTCTAACCAAAACTCTGATACCATAATGTAACACCCTGATTTTTTTATAGCGCGAGTGTATTTTGTTTTTCAAAAACAAATAATAAAAATAAATCGTCGTAACACAAACGACATAAGTCTTGAATAATTACGTCTTAAATAAAAACAAACTGAAATAGTTTTTGAGATGATAATCCAAAATATACAAATAGAAAACACACTACGGCTATGAGACTTATCAGACATCCCTCATATCCTTAGGGTATTCTCGACAGACACTTGCACAAAAGCACTGCTCCAAGAATGCTATTCCCCCATGGTCATGTCAAATTGGAACATAGATCCACCAAATTAAAGTCAACTGACAATATAAGTTATAGATACAATCATCCCAAAATGAATAAGTACGTGACCCATCGCAGTCACCACTAACACTGTGGTCCATCACGGTCACCACAAGCTATTAAATGCATGAGCATAATCTGACTCTTTTCACCACAATCATTAAGTAAATGCAGCTATTAAAATATTCTCTATTTTTAATAAACATTTAACATTAACGATTTTTTAAACTTATCAGAGAGCATATTCAAAGAGATTTTCCTCAATAAAATTCATAACGCACATATTATTAGTTATGAATACACAATCACATCAAAACATAATTACCACAACAATATTAATATATCAGAGTTCTCTCACCGCTAACTCGATGTTAACCGTTTCGATTTCTTTTCGAGACTCAAGGAGCTAACTACATAAACATAAATATTTATAACAGTTTGTTCACAATAAAATTAATCAACCACAACAAAATTCTCAAAATTAAATTTTTCTCACACACACCAAACTTTTAAAACCAAATAATCTACATTATTTAGTTAAAACTAAATAAAACAAATATTGTTCAAATCACACATACACACACTCGACCATTAAAGCACCGAAATTTTGAGTTAATAAAATACTCTAAATTTTTCTTTTTAAACTCAGTCCAAGAGTAATTAAAAGAGTAACATATTAAACTCCAACCATTTTAATTTCAATTTGTTTTTTTTTTTCTCAAACTCTAACTTTGTTAAAATTTGAACTTTTTCACAACTTTTAGAACTTTAAATTTTTTTGTAAAATTTCAATTTCAGTTCAAACTCATTTATTTGAAAATAATTTACGTAGTTCAAACACATCAAATTTAATTACCGCCAATTCACACCAAAGTCAATCAATTCAATTCCACAACACACATATATCACCTCAATTAAATTTCAACAATTTAAACATAAATCAGCCAACTTCAAAACTCCACATTTTGACACATAAACCACAAAATTTTATCTCCACAAACACACATAAATCACATTAAATTCATTTTCCACGATCTCACATACAAATCTCACAAATTTCCACCTCCACAAATACATAGATAGAGTCTTATATGCAATCTAAAAATTTGGAAGGAGCCTTTGAAAACAATTATTAAAGCCATATTAACCATATAATTTGCACATATTGTATTTGCATAATAAACCTCTATTCTTCATCAAAATAGACTCTATTTCCAACCAAGTGTATACTAGAACCATGATTACATAGAATATATCATAAGAGAAATTCAAAAATAAAATTCAAATGACTCATTGTACCCTTACAAAATTAAAAAAGAAAGTATCAAAATATCAACTATGTAGGGTCATTGTCTTGAGACACATTCATTGACTTTATTCTTGCTGCAAGAACATAATAGCGAAAATGATTTATTTATTCAATAAACACGTTAAATGATTACAAATAAATTGTAATAATTAAAAAACTTACAACAATAACAACAAGTTCAGGAGGTACAAGCATTGATGAATTTGTTAGAATTTGAGCAGGAACCAATGCCATCGTCTCCATGTTTTCATCCTTTGTCTTGCCTTCATTTTTCAATTCATGGATTTCATTTTTAAGTTCTTGAATAATACTTTGTTCATCAATACAATTCACACAAGAAAAGATTTAGTGATGTTCACTGATAGAATGAAAGATAGGATATCCGGTTGCAAAAACCACCACAAATCAAACCTAAAAACATAAAATGTTTAACCACAAGGTACGCCGCTTATCTAACCAAAACATAAATTAATGTTTATTTAACCATGCATCCTTGTTCTCTTATCTGAATCTTAAAAGTACGCCATTTTCATTTATTCTTGTTAATAGATATACTATAATTTGTATATATTAGTGTTGTTAAATTCTAACTTTTATGTTATCTAACCCACTAATGAAGACTTTTAACCATAAGATCTTTCATATGATTGTTGTCATTAAAGATGTCTTAGATTAGTGGGAGTTTGTTCTCCTTTTTGTTCTATACTTTGACTTTGAAATTGATACAAATTTTAAGTTATGATTTTCTGCAAAAATAAGTTTTATGTGGTTATAATTAATTTTGCGTTGTATATGCAAATATTAAATTCACACTTAGGGTCAGTTTGATATCACAAAATACTTCAGTTAGACTCGTTGAAAATAGCATTATCACATTGCATGAAATTTATATGCTACTCATTCATATCAATCTATGTCATCAAATGCATTGATGTGGTGGTTGTCGAGGTTTTGTTACGTTATACGTTAGTGACGACAACTAAGATGTTTGTATTATTGATGTATGAAGTGAATCAAATTCTAAAGAGGAAATATAAAGATAAAGAGCATTAGATGCGCACTTAAGTGATATTGCCCAAGAGAGAGATTGTTGAAATATTTTATTATTTAATTATACTCCAATAATATTATGTGGGCAAATATCTCTGTATTAATTATATTAGCTATTTATCAATTAGGAGACTTAATTGATTGGTGAATAAATTAAATAATAAGACTAATTAGATTTCTCGTTCGATAATGAACTAAATAATTAATTAATTCATATAGCCTCAAATATGAATGAATGTTAATGATGGCCCCATTTGAAAATAATGAGAATCCTAATTGTAAGACCCTTAATTTTAAATCCTAAATTATACTATTTAAGGGTATTTTGTGTTGAATTTCTTAAACTTTTAGCCAAATTTTTAGTGAGTTAAATGTCAAAAATATATTTTTAGAATTTGGATTAAAATTATTTGTCGGAAAATAATTTATTTACGTTGTGAAGAATTTAATACCGAATAAATTTGTTAAAAATATCCCTCGTTGATGAAAATTTATTTGTCAATTGAGTTGCGACGAGAGTAGATATTTTTATCAAAATAGTTGAAGATGTGAGTGAGGTAATGTGTATAAGAGTTATTAGATATTTGTTAGATTAGTTCTAATTATAATATATATATATATATATATATATATATATATATATATATATATATATATGAAAAGCCAAGCAAGAGGAAAGGAAAAAGAAGGCAACAGAATAAAGCCTAGGCATTTCCCAGATAGCCTCGCGACCACTTCTTCTTCTCCCTCTTTCTTCTTCTTCTTTTATTTTCTTTCTTTTACTTTAAAAAAAGAAATCCAAGGCTTGGTGGGTGAGAAAGAAAAGAGCTCTCAACTTTCTTCTTCTTCCTTGATTCGAAAACAAGGAAAGCTGTGTTAGGGTTTTTCAAAACTCGTCAAACACAAATCTCCACTTTTCTTCGATATTTGAGCTTCGTTTCGAGAAGTGACAGAAGTGAAAGTTGCTCATCTCCATGCTATGGTGCTAGTGAGCCAACTTTGGAAGCGACGTCGCGAGGAGAAATTTTACTAGAATTAATCATGGTGTCGTAATCGCTTGTTAAAGCTACTATTATGGTAAGAGGTCCTTCCAAATTTTTAGCTTGCATATAGGATGATATATTTGTATTTGTGGAGTTGGAATTTGGTGAATTTGATGTATGATTTTGTGGAAAAGGAATTTAATTCATTTATGTGTGTTTTGAGGAAATTAAATTTGATGTGTTTTATGTGTGGATTTATGAAAAATGAATTTAATGTAAAATGTGGATTGAATTTGATGTGTTGAGGAGTGGTTTGTGAAAATTAATTTGGCTTGATTTATTTTTGAGGAATGTGGAAATTCATGGGTGATTGATGATTAGATTTGGTGTGGATTTGTGAAAAATGAATTTAATGTAAAGTGTGGATTGAATTTGATGTGTTGAGGAGTGGTTTGTGAAAATTAATTTGGCTTGATTATGTTTGAGGAATGTGGAAATTCATGGGTGATTGTGGATTAAATTTGATGTGTGGTGGTGAAAAATATATGTTGAGTATGCTCTGTGATGAATTTGAAAATCATTAGTGTTAAATGAGTATTAAAAATAGGGAATCTTTTAATATCTGCATTTATTTAATGATTGTTGTGGAAAGAGTCAGAGTATGCTCATGCATTTCATAGTACATGGTGACCGTGATGGTGTCATGGTGATAGTGGTGATCGTGATGGGCCACGAGATGATGCCATGTGATATGTTGGTTCATCTTATCCTTGAGAGGATTTTTGCGTCGTGTAGGTCTGTGATAGACTACACATTTTTAGTAAATCGTGCTGACCCGTGATAGCTGACACCTCCGTAAACAGTACTGGTTTGTGGTAGGCGGTACGTTTACGATTTACGCTTTTTAGTAAATCATGTTGACCCGTGATAGGTGACAACTCGGTAAATAATATTGTTCTGTGACAAGCGGTACTTTTACGATTTACACTTTTTAGTAAATCGTGCTAACTCGTGATAGGTGGCACCTCGGTAAACAGTATTGGCCTGTGATAGGCGATACATTTACGATTTACGCTTTTTAGTAAATCGTGTTGACCCGTGATAGGTGGTACCTCAACAAGGAGGGTTTTAGTTGGAATTCAGGAATTCATGCATTTTGGGCATATACACATTGCATTAGGGTGCTTGGCACGAGACTCATGTTTGATATACTGTGATGATTATATATGTATGCTCAGGTGTGGTTGTGATTGTGTCCTAATTGGTAAGTGAGATTGTTTGGCTTTGTGTGTAAATGTTGATTGATTGCAAAACCTTTTTAAAAGCTGATTTATGTTGTTTTTGTTGTTTTCTTTGAATACAAGAGGTTGTATTCGAAAACAGATGTTCTGATTTTGCTACTGACTTCTGAAACAACATTGTATTCGACTACAAGAATGTTGTATTCGAATACGTATGTTCTGATTTTGCTACTGATTTCTGAAACAACACTGTATTCGAATACAAAGATGCTGTATTCGAATACAACAGTGTAGTTTTGTTAAAAACTTCATTTTTCAACTTTGAATAAGCATCTTTGACATATGAAAACCCTTTCAAAGAGTATGCTAAGTTGAAAGGTTATTTTGTGCATTTGAAACTTAAATGCTATGTGATATTTGTTAATTTCAGTTGGTGACCCTTTACAATTATTGTGAAATTTGGGCTTTGTCCTCAGATGATACCCGAGTTCATTCCACTGACTGTTACCTTAACGACGGAAATATCGTTAGACTTCCCTGACCGAGATTCGCCCACTGCTTGGGCATACGACCCCATCTCAAGCAGATCTACTTATACGGGAAGGGTAGCGAGAACTATTAGGAAAGTTGGGGTAGTATGTCTTGTGGAACTCACTCGCGAGAATATCGATTATCCAATACCTTCTTGATTGGTACTTGTGATGAATCAAGCTTGGAAAGATGCGAAGGATTCCTTAGTTAGAGTTGAGGCAGAGGCCATCGTGGGAGCTGAGAATACAATGGTTGGACCAGAGACTGGCGAAAAGGATAAGGGGCCGATGCCTATGGAGCGAGAGATTGCAGGGTCCTCCAGGTGGGCCGAGTCAGAGCTTCGGATCTTACCTTTGAGGAGACTAATCCTTCTATGGATGATGAAGATGAGGTTACCTAGAAGATGGATACTGCGATAGACGAGACTTGTGGAAGGTGTGGGGGTCACTCCTGTTATTGTAGTTGCTAGAGTGTGATCATATTAGTTTTGTTGTATAGTGGCTTGGAGTCTTTCTTTTGGTGGTTGTACTGATTTCATTTTGGGATGATTGTACCTATACCTTATATTGTCAGCTTGACTTTTGTTTTGATGGGTCCATGTACCACTTTTTGATGCGACGTGGGGAAATTAAAATTCTTGGAGCAGTGCTTTAGTATAGGTGCTTGCCAATAATACTCTAAAGGTATGAGCTATGTTTGATAGGACTCATAGCCCCAGTGTATTTTGCTGTTTAAATACTTTGAGTTTGTGTTTCAAAAACTATTTCCGCTACTTGTAAATATTTGTTGACTTTTGTTGTTATGTTACGATTTAAATATTTTATCCAAAAATATTTCTTTCCCTCTTTATTTTTTATCTTCGATTTTAGTTTTGTTTTAAGAAAAAAAAACGGACTGTTACACTAATTGTCCATCTCCCTCTGAAGATTGCCTAAAGCATAAGGAGTATAGGTTGCTCTTTTCCATGTGTTTCAAGATTACTATTAAGGCTACAATCAATGAATGCATCATTCGGGATACTCTTAATATCTTTGATAAATTCTCATATCGTAGATCCTAATTTAGATATATGCTCAAATGTATTTGGCTTCTATACTAAACATGATTATAATTATCGTTCTATTGAACATGGCTTGATGACTAATTAGTAACAGAAAAGAGATTGCAAAAATCCCTTGTTATGTAACCTTAAAGTCAAAAACATGACCATTTCATTAAGTCCAAAAATAGCTAAAACATAGAAGTCCACCTATAGCTTCCGCGTGGTTAACAAGAGAAAGTTAAAGAAAGCAATATCCTCATGTAACATCTTGATGCTTCATCGGGCTATAAAATTATACGAAGACTTGCTGAAGAGATCACAACTTCCAAATTATACGAAGACCTAGGTTTTTCACAAAGTTTATTCTTCCTAAATGTGCAAAAACATAACACTCTAATAGATTGAAAAATTTTCTTTGTACGTACATTGCAATAACATTTTGTTTTTTTATAAAATTTTATTTTGTTGATTGTGCATAATTTTATTAGGTTATATTCATAGATTGCATTGCTTAAAATTGATTTATGACAGTTCTATCCGAAGTGTATATTAATTATATGTGATTGATTTTCTAAAATATAATTATTTATAAAAAAGAACAAAAGTAAATATTATTGGTAAAAAAAGTAAATAATTACTTAATTGAATTAAGTTTCAATTAGGACATTAAGTATTTTGTTGATTCATTTTGTAAGTATTCGTGTTTTGAATCAATATTGTAACTTCTTGCTCAATTGAATTCAATAGTATTTTGAAACAGTTTTGTAAATGTTTTTAGAATCATACTTTCCGCTTACGTATCAAATCATCTTTCCACTCCTCTAAATTATAAAAAAACCATATAACCTAACAATATATTGTTTGTTAGTTTATAATATTTTTTTAATAATATTTATTAGTTTAACTTTTTTTTTTTTTATTTCATATATTTCAAATATAGTTTATTATTTTTATTTCGTAATGTTAGATTTTTAGTATATTTTATGATATATTTTGCATCAAATCAAATATATTATTCTATTTTATTTTTATACTATTAATTTTTTTGGGTTAATTAAGTTTTTAATTTCTATAAAATTTTAACATTTTATTATTAGTCAATATAAAAAATTTCTTCAACCTTAGTCAGCAAAAAATTTCCTACTTCATTTTTATATCTACTTTTTAGGTCAATTCATATTTATAAATTTTTG
>JBBPBS010000577.1:4701086-4713678 GCA_037974835.1 Cicer judaicum
ACATTTAGAATATTATAAAAGTTTTCATAATAAAAATTTAAAATTTTTGTAAGTAAAAATTAATTAAATATAAAATTTGAAGTATCAAAATCTCAAAAATTTATATTTAATTGATCATTTGTAAAAGATATGCTTATAATTTCCTAAATATAATTACAAAAGGTAATTCAAAGATGCACATTAGTAGACTTTATAAGTAATGATTAAAAACAAAATTAAAGAATTTTCAGACTAAAGTCGAAAAATTATTTTAAAAAGACTAAAAAAATAAAACCTTAAAATTTTATAGAAATTAAAAAAAATATTTAACTTACTTTTTTATTATTATATTTTAGATTTAACTAAATTATATTTATATTTATTTTTTTAAATTGAATAATTTTTATATATGTATTTTTTGTTTCAAAACTGAATCAAAGTGCACCGTTTCCGAGATTATAGGAGGACTTTTGTGTTTTGATTTTGAAGGCACGCTTTGATTTCTAATTTCTTTGGCACATGGATGCAACTTTTTAATTTAAGAAGATCTCGGCCCTTAATTTGGGGAAACCCTAATCCCTTGCTTTGAGTCTGCGCTGTCCACACTCATTTCAATTTTAATTAATTCCTGACGAGCCGCCACATCCCCATTCTCAGTCTCTGTCGTCTCTCCTCCATCTCCGCCGCCGGAATCCTGTTTCCGGCCACTGTCTGCCCGTGAAGGAAGTCAAGGAAATAGTTTTTGAGACTTCACTCGCCATCCTCTTTCTTCAGCTTTGAGTAAAATCTCCATTGCTTATCCTAGCCGTTCATTTTCTGACCACCGTCGTGCTCCCTTGTGCACGTCTGTCCGCCGGGGTTTGGACCTACTCCGCCGTGTCTGCATATTTCCAGATTGTCTCCGCCACCTATCTTCTTTCCCCTTGTTTGGTGAGTCATACTTCCTCTCTTCTTTTTCAATTTTACTAAACCCCCAAATTTATTTCAATTCAAACTCTAACCCTTATTTGAGCTCCCAAATTAATTTTAATTATAAGTTGAGCTTAAAATTATTGGAGTATCTTCAACATTCAAAAATAAAGTAAATAAAAATTGGGATACTTGTCGGGAAATATCCAAGGAGAATCGCTGTCGATACGGTTATGACATGGATATTGTCCATTTCTGGAGTATTCGGGTTTCATAGGTTGTGATGTGATCTTGTATGCTTTGGGAGGAGCAAGATTTTGCAGGAAAATACTTGGTTGTTCACAATCATTTGAAAAAATACATATCTTAATTATTTTAAAAATACATTGTTTAATATTTTTTTCTACGTTTTTTTAGTGTGCGCCTAAATAGTGTGCCCAAATGGTTGTGACCATCCAAGACTTCCTCGGTTTTACATTACCGTGGTGTCCCTGTGTGTAAATTGTTTGTGAGTACCAATTTCTAGAGGACTCCACCTTGATCAAGCACGGAAATATTGGTGGGGACTGATGAACCACTAAATGGTATTTAATGGGGACTGGGTATTTAATGCATTTAGGTAGAATTGCTTGCAATACTTGTATTAATTAACTGATAGGGTAGTTAGGATTTATTTAATATATGATATATGATACGTGTTATTTTAATCTAAGGATTTTATTGTTTTTATATATCTGTTTTAGACTTTCTTGCAAACATACAATTGTTTTGCGAACTTAGATTGTGAAGGGTTGGAATTAGATTTTAAAGTCGCCATCAATTAACTTCTAGTGATCCGAGAAATTTGCAACACAAGGATTAATCATTTATTTAAATTGATTTGTAATTTAGGTGTTGTGTTGTATAAGTAACATAATTAAGTCCTATATTTAAGACCAACTCCATTGCAATTTAGTTAAGTTCAAGGCTTTATTTTAGTAATTTTATTTACATGTATGATTATGTCTTAGATGAATATTTTGGTACTGAATGGTGAGCTACTTGAAATATTTTACATAAGCTAATTAATGAAGAGCCAGCTAGAGAATTTAATTTAAAGAATTTAATCATAATAAAATATATGAAGGCCTATACTTGTTGTAAGGCCCAATTGTTTTTGTGGAGTCAGTGAGAGAGCATTTTCGGGAGGCCTGTGTCACTATCCAAACCCATGTTTTGAACAATGGTTCTTCATTTTAAATGATTGTGGCACTTTGAAAATTGTTGTTTTTATTTGTTTGTCTTTGGGCAACAATTCCAACCAAATCATAAGTTGTTGTCGTTGAATAATTGGTCTAATAGTTGCTAACCAATTCCAAACCCAAGCAAGTTTTAGGTCTAATATCTTGTCACCATTTATCATGTGTATTCGTCCTTGTTATTTGTATATTTATGTTAAGGTAACTAATGTCGGTATGGATTCTCATCTCTACATTTTAGTACAGAATTTAGCCTTCACATATTTCCTTCAATTCTCTCTTATGTGCTTATTGATTACTGAGTAGACGACTCTGATTACTAGACCTGTAATGAGGCTGGAACCATATCAGAGACCAAATACATCCTTCCTTATGTTACTTTTAATCGATGTATGTAGTATTGTATTTTAGGGTTGCTGCCGTAGTGCTTCGCGGCGGTACAATCGCAGATATCAATAACCAGAAACGTGAGAAGAAAGAAGATCGCTACAGAAATTTAATTGCAAATGTCGAAAATGTCTTTGTTTTTTTAACCATTTAGGGTTTTTTCAACTGTTACTTTTTTTAATTTTACTACTGGTAATAATTTAAGTATCATCATCGTGACCTTTCTTCTTATATGAATGACAATATGAATGCCCTTTTTTTTCTTTGAAAAGGGGGGATTCTTCACAACAGCCTTCCCGTCTTCTCTGCAACTATTCTTCTCCTCCCAGTTCCTTTCTTCTCTGCACCAACCTGTTCTCTCCTGTGCGCTGTTTTACTGCTTTACTGTTTCTGCACCAACAGTCTCTTTCATTTTGACCTTGGAGGAAATTTGTTATTTTGCTTTATATATTATATATATGAATATTAAATGTGTTATTTTGAGCCTTGGAGGCAATAAATTATTTTCTATTTTGCTTTATATTAAATGTGTTAGTAGTAATGAACTTTGATGATTAGTTATGAACATGTGTTTAATTTTGTGCATATTTAGCCGTTATATGTTTATGGTAAAAAAACTTCCACCCTCCCCAATTTTTCTTGTAAAAAAAAAGTGTATGGTATAAAGTGCTTCTATGGTTTCCTTAGATTTTGACATAGCGGCCATGCCGCTACCCACTATAGCTTTATGAGGGTCGGCTGCTACGATACGCTATCTCCTATTGACTACATAGTTTGTTTTATTAAAATGAGGTGTTTTAAGCACTATGTCAAAGAGGACAGGAGGCTCCAAAACTGGGTAGAACAAATCACTGGGAGGAAGACACAAAGCTGGGTTGAGGAAAAAACACATCTAACGGTGAGACTTGAGAGTGCTGACCAATCTAGTTCTACGTTCTTCATCTCAAATTGGTTTTTTGGAGGGAAGCACTTAGGCAGTTTCCCTCGCATTTAAAAATGAAAAATAGAACCCAAAAGACCCAATTGCAGGAATGGGTTGTGCAAACTAACCCAATTGTTCTCAAGTACAATTGACACAATTCTGAGTCGAAACTGATTCTTAGTCCAATTTGTATCAACATCTCTTTATTTGGCATGAATTGTGATTCAAATTGTACATTCATGCAATGCGATTCTAATTATGGTTGTGTATTGTGCTTTTGTAACTAATGCACTAGCCTCAACTTTCGTCCCAGATGTTCTAACTTTAGCTTTCTTCCTTGATGCACTGTCCTTGTCACATAAGCAGTTCTCAGACTTATGTCGAAGTTCAATTTTTTGGGTTTCTATTATTATTGGTTTGAAGCTTCCAAATGCGGTTTTTAGGCTGATGATCATTACAGTTATCTTTATAGCAATTCTCTCTGACTACACCATCATCCCTAAGTTGCCTTTCCATCCTTTATTTATTTATTTATTTGTGGAGCAATTCATTGTTTTCTTGTACAAGCTAAAGTTGAGGGGGAGTGTTAGAATATAAAATAATATCTTGGTTTATCTTTTAGGATTAGTTTCAATCTTATCATATCGTATCTTATAAATAGCGATTGAATATTGGTAATTATCTTATTGCTTTAAAGCCTATATAAAAGATCTCTGTTGTGTAGTTTAAATACGGTTTCACCACATTCCATTCTATTTTCCTCTCATTCAGCGGTATCATTTTGTAATATGTGGATTTTCAGGGATGCATCCAAAAATATACAATACTCGTAGCTCTAATGCTATAGACCGAGGGAAATACATAATATGGACAACTGAAATGGACAATTGCCTCACCGACGTGCTTGTGGAGCAGGTAGAGAAGGGGAATAAGGTGGATAACATCTTGAAGCCTGCAGTATTTGCAGCTGCACTGAAAGCGTTGAATGAAAAGTTCGGTATGCATTTGACAAAAGGACACATAAAAAATCGGCTAAAGACATGGAGGAAGCAGTTTGCAGTTCTGAAGGAACTCCTTGCCCATAGGGGATTTGTTTGGAATAAGACACAAAAGATGGTTGTTGCTAATGATTCAGTTTGGAATGACTACATCAGGGTAATATTGTTGCCAGTGATACACAATGCACCCTGTCAATTTGCAGTTTTGGGTTGGTTGTCTGATAAGTGATATTCTTATGTTACCTGCAGGAGCATCCAGATGCCAAGATTTTCCGAGCAAAGTCCATTGAAAACTATGATAAATTATGTTTTGTTCTTGGAAATGATCAATCAATTGCAAGACTTTCTGACAATGTTACCGAAATTGATGTAAACTTCGCAGTTGATAATGGGGATCCAGATCTTGTCATTTTGTCTGAAACACAAACTGATGGAAACCTGACTAAGAACCTCAGGTGGACCGAGGAAATGGATCACTGGCTTGGAAAGATTCTCGTAGATCAAGTGAGGAAAGGGCTTAAAATCGATAATGTTTTTCAGACAGAAGCATATGACAAAGCTGTTTCAGCCATGAATGCAAAATTTGGGCTTCATCTCACAAAATTTAACATTAAAAATCGTCTTAAAACATGGAAGAAACAATATGAAATAGCAAAGGAAATTCTGTGTCATGCTGGATTCAGATGGGATGAAACGAAGAAAGTGATCATTGCTAATGATTCTACATGGATTGAGTACATCCGGGTAAGTTTTCACCTATCGGACCTTTAGAACTGTTAGATGGCAAAGATTTACAAAATATATCGCTCCTGACCAAACAAAGAGTATATTGTATGCTTTATTCCTTTCTCTTTTGTTTTGGTAGTGAGAGAAACCGTTATGCAGTAGCAAAAACTGAAATTTTCTTTTTATTCTTTTCAAAAGTCGTCATCCATTGTTCTTGTAAATGAAATTAATTTGGATTGCTAAGAAGGTGTTTTACAACATCAAATATTTGCACAGACATTTGAAACTTTCTTATTTTTAAGGCTTTACTACAATTGAGTTATGAGATTTTCAAAATGGATACGGTTATGTTCTACACCTTTTTTTGGTACATTCTGTTATGTTTTCTCTGACAACACGTTCCAAAACATGCTACTTTTTTTTTATTGGATAATTTATTTGCGGGGAAAATAATTGGATAGCTGGTTGAGTGCATATTGCTTCAATTTTGCAATTAGAATCCCACATTTTATTAAACATCCCCCTTCTGCACCAGATTATCGTATATTACAACCTCTTTTAAGTGCCTGAAAAAAATGATATGTAGCAAATAGTCCAATGAACTATAGTAGCCAATATCAATAATTTACAGCAATCTAGCTCTTTTTTTGAGTTTAAATAATGAGGTCTTTTAAGATCAAAATCAATGTATGCTGGCAAGTGGCCATCATGTCAGTAAACGGTATGTAAAAGCATTTAAATTAAATTAGAAAGTTTTTTATTAGATAATTAAGTCATCAATGGAAAAAAAATACAAGGACAATTGTTAAGGTATCACAACAAATAACTTATTTTTGTCACACATTTAACTTCTGTCATAGTAATTAATAATGTTTATCTACATAGACCTTTTTCAGAGGTGATTTCTTTCCTAGAGGAGACATTTGGTGAGACTTTGGTATGTCATAAAGTACTGGTGAAACTCATACGGCAGAAAATAGGAAACATAATGACTTTGAAATTCAAAGATTTTAGGTATATGAGCTTTTGAAAGTTTAATGTGCGCTGATAGTTAATTTATCAGGCTGTTTTGTCAGAGCTACATAATAGATTAATAGTGTAGCAGTGGTAATCATCTTCTGAGTAAGTCAAACACATATTCTTCCTTGGAATTCCCACTTTGAATACCAGCTTTACAATTTTGCCATAGTCCTCTTAGTGAGTTTTCAGCAATATCTGGTTAGACCCAAAAAACCTCGCATGCCTTTTACATTTTCGGCGCCGGCCATTGCAGCACCCTACTAGTTTTGTTGGGATCCATTGCCACACCTTCTTTAGAGATGTTGTGCCTCAAATACTCCACAGTTTTGCTAGTCGCAACCGCTTCCCCTATTTTACTACAGCTCTTGATTCCACTGCTTGATTCAAATTCATTAGGATTGACCAAGGCAGTGGTCCCACAGTTGGCATATGCAACCTTCCTCTCATTCCCTGCTTGAAACCATGGACAAAATACGCAAAATATTGATCATCTGATAATTGCTTACCTGAGCCCTCAGTTGTTTGAATTCCAGAATGTACTCCTCTGCACTACCCTCCACATGTTTATCTTCTCCAGACTTGATTCTTTTCATTAACCAACGGATCTGAATCCATCAATTCCGGGGACAAAATTGAGCCAACATTAGTTCAACCCTTGCCTCTCCCCTCGGCCCGTTCAAAAGAAGGTATTGATGAGATGATCTTGCTCTCTAATGTTCAATGGTTTTAAACTCCTTTCTGTCAGCAAGCAAAATGAGAGGTATCATAAACGTGTTTTTTAGGGTTTTGTTATGCGAAGCTGTTGTTTTTAGTAAACCGAGATGCAGACCTGACCCATGAACCATGAACCATGACTGTAAGCGAAATAACCTGCCGGCGGCGGCGTGAGAAGAATCTGTTGCGTGCCCCTAACAACCATGGTTAAGGGCATTTAAGACATTTTCCTTTTCATTTACTGTTGCTCATTTTTCTCAGAACAAGCGCTTTGTCTTCTCCGCGAATCAGCCGCGACGACCGCTACCCAAATCTACAACACAACAGCGTTTTGCGTAGCGCCAGACCACTGCAACGCGACGTGACGGCGCGATTGCGGCTGCGACGGCCGCTTCTTCTGACTACATAGGCCTCAGTTTTTATTGTTTGTAAAGACCAGCAATGTATATTTCGGGTTTTCTCTAACGTTATTCTTTTGCGTAGCATCAGTTTTTATTGTTTGTAAAGACCAGCAATGCTCTTTCACTGCTTTAGTGTCAACCATGGTGGGCAGTCTCCCCCACCAATTTCATCTTGTGTGAGTGCTGGAATCCCAGCTCTTGTTGCTGTAACTCTGCTAAGTAACCCAAAATTTTCCTGCACTGGGTCTTCGGTGTTGGTGTACTTTGGCATCAACTATCACATTCTGTTTGGTCGGTTTCAACTTTTGCTCATGTGAAATCTCTGAGTGCCTAGTTCCAACTCCTAAATTTGACTCAATCTTTCTCCTCACCAATGTATCTTGTTCTCCCACTTTCAAAAATCATATCAAGTAACAGTTGATTATCAACCGCTGCCCTATATTTACTACAAGTACTATCCTGTTTTCATTGTTTCTAACATCCTCATTTCAGTCAACTGTGTTAGCAGACAGTTTTATTTTTGACTTACTTAGTCTTAGACACATTTAAACTAGTTATATTACAACAATCCAGAATAATTTATCTTAATTCTACTGTGGTGTGCCTGTCCCAATAGTTCTGCCTTCTAATTCCCATAAGAATCTATTAGATTTAAATGGTATCTCAATAATGTAATTTATGCCATTCACAACATTTAGAATTCATTTGACCTCCATAATTTTGGTTCATTTTTTATTCAGATAAGTCAAATTATTAATTCTTTTATTCTGGAAGACCATTAATTATGCAAAGCGGTTGGATCACACTATTTGGCACTTCTAATTTGGTTGTAGATTTTGCATATTAAGCACTTATGTTAGATCACATTTGAGAAATAAGGGAAAGGGAAAAAGTATGATTGTATGGAGAAGTCTGTTAGGAATAAAAGTGTGTAATAGATTGAACAGGTGCAAGCAAGACATTTTTTATTTCAGCATTTTTCATTTGTACACTTTTTATATTTCACCATTTTTCATTTGTACATTTTTCATATCAGTTCCTAACATCATAAACTCTTGTTCCTCATTTTTTATATCATTTCAGACTCATCCAGATGCAAGGACTTACCGAGCTAGGGTCCTAGAGAACTATGAGCAGTTCTGCTCTATCTTTGGCCATTATAATGAGCCATTGCATCCTAGTGACTCCATTCCTTGTGAGGAGCCTTCGGAGTTTGAAAGTATCTGTCCCGTTAACTATGATAGCAATCTTAAAGATGTAGTGAAGCAAATGAGGTGGACAAGTGATATGGACAGCTGTCTAAGTGAAATTCTCGTGCAGCAAATTAAACTTGGTAACAGAAGCAAATTTGACCATAAACTGAAACCTGCTGCATTGGAAGCTGCTGTGCTGGCCATCAACGATAAGTTTAAGCTTTATATGTTGAAAGATCATATTAAAAATCGTCTTAAAACATGGAAGAAACAATATGATACCCTGAAAGAACTTCTGCGACAGAACGGCTTTGAATGGGATGAGAACCGAAAAATGGTCATTGCAGACGACTCTGTATGGAATGAATATATTAAGGTGCATATTATAGACTTTAAATTTCTATCTGGCATTTGTTGTAGCGTAACAATTTTACTGTCCAGCTTATATAAATACGTGTTTCTGGAGCAGATAAATCCTGATGCTCGAATTCTTAAAGGACGAGTTATCAGAAACTATGAGGAACTGTGCATAATCATTGGGCACATTGATCCACCAGGTATGAACACTTCTCGTGCTAACAGGGGTATGACTACAGATGATAATGTTATGGAAGTTCAAGAGACAAATTACCATGGAACTGACAATACAACAGAAAAAGTAAAGAGTGTAACATGGACAGATGAGATGGATCATTGTTTGACAGAGCTGCTAGTAAAACAAGTGATGTTGGGAAACAAGCTTGAGAAAAATTTCAAGACCTCAGCTTACATAGCTACTCTAGCTGTTCTAAATGAGAGGTTTGACTTGAACTTAACAATAGAAAACATTAAAAGCCGGTTGAGAACATGGAAAAAACAGTATGGCCTTTTGAAGGAAATGCTTTCACGTGGGGGATTTCAATGGGATGAAGGACGTAAGGTAGTTGTTGCAACTGACTCCACATGGAATGAATACATTAAGGTATAGTTATTGAATCTTCCTTCAAGTTCATTTTAGTTTCAGAAGTAATTTATCATTTATTTGCTATTGTAGTACTTTTAGCTAGTACCTGATGGATGTCATCATTAGGCCACATTAATCCTGGTGATCTGGTCATTATTTTTTAACCATTTGATATCTTCTCTTTGTATTGTTTAAAATTTAATCCAAGACCCATTGCTATAATAACTACCGAAATGCACCATTGTCCTTGAAGGCGTTATGTTTCTCTTCTATTTTGTTTGTTTGCATTTTGGTTGGTTCAGTTGTTTCCAACTGCAGTCACAACTACATATTGTGAACCTTTATTCCAGTCAGTGTTCAACAGACACTCACACACACCTGTGCGGTGAACCATATGTTATTCTGTGTTCCTACATATTCCTGACTGATCATATGCAAGTATATATGTATGTATTGTGTTCCTATATGTTCCTGATTAATCATTGGCTTGTGTATATTCAGAAACATCGAGATGCTAGGCATCTGAGAGACAAACAAATAGAGAATTACAATGAATTAGGTTTGATTGTTGGCAATGATGAAGCTAGTGGAAATTGGTCGGACGACACTGAGATGTTTGATGTAAACCTTACTCCTAACTTTGTGGAGAATAGTAATGTAAATCTTACTCCTAACTTTGAAGGGCATGCTGATGTAAATCTCACCACTCACTTTGAAGAGAATGCTGAAACTCCAACACTGATGTTAGGCAACGAAGAGGAGACGAGCCATGATAATGCAAGTGACGAAGTGCAGGGTTCATCTGAGCAAACAGGGGCAAGGCCATCATCATCACATTCAAAGCAGCCATCAAAACGTAGACGCACCGATGATGTCATGCTACAAATGATGAGTGTTATGGCTTCAGATATTGGTCGTATAGCCGATGCATTGACTGAAAATAACAAAACAATGTGCTTGGAGGAAGTGGTTGAAAAGGTGCAAAATATTCCTGGCTTTGATGATGATCTAATCATTGAAGCTTGTGAATATTTATGTTTTGATGAGAAGAGGGGAATGATGTTTTTGAAATTAGACGAAAGATTGAGAAAAAAGTGGTTGTTGAAACGTTTGCGAGGTTAATGTGTCCCCAGTTAAACAGATCATTGTATTTATTCATCTTGGCATTTGTAGTATCCCCCAGTTTATGTTATTTAGTTCTGTATAGAAACTAAAACTGCATGGAAAGGGGGGAAAGATGTGGAAAGACAAGCTGTTTCACCACCCAACTTCTTGTATCCTGCAGGTAAATGTGTATATGTAGCAGCTTTTAAATTAGTCTGAAAGCATATTTTGCACCAGCTGTAGGGTGAAAAAGGATATATAGTTTTTAGTTCTGTATATATAGAAACTAAAACTGCATGGAATGGGGAAAAGGTGTGGAAAGACAAGCTGTTTCAGCACCTAACTCCTTGTATCTTGTAGGTAAATGTGTATATGTAGCAGCTTTTAAATTAGTCTGAAAGCATGTTTTGCAGCTGCTTTAGGGTGAAAGAATAAACATATATCATTTCAAAATTTAAAGAGAATCAGTTTAACTCGAACAAAACACTAAGCGTGCATTTGTTTTGCATAAAATGTGTTCAAAAGTTTTTGTTGCTTTTTATAAACACAAGAAAGTTATATGTTAATAAATGGTACATTTTAATTGCAATTCTACAGTCTTAGCCTGTTCAGTGGACAATATAGCTAAGACAAACAAAAAAATGCTATATTTAATATAATACCCATATATTTAAAAATGTAAGGATGTATAACATGATTTTATATAATAAATATTGGAATGTAATTGTTATGTCTAATGGAAATGTGACTGTTTACTTGTAAGTGTTTTGCCCAAAAGGACTCATTGCATATATAGCTCTCGTTATTCTTTATGTTGCACTTTTAGTTAGCACATTGTCGCCACGAGACTTGAATAAGTGATGCCCAAATAAGGTCGGATATTATATTGCTAAAAAATTTCTTTTCTTTTCACCATATTTGAACTAATCTAATTGATATGGCAATAGGGTAGGTTGAGTTTTTGTCTCTTTCACCCTGCTCCGAACATATTTATTTATTGTTTTTTTTTCTTATAGAAATTACAAATAAAATTTGGTATATTTATAAAAATAAAAAAACTTATTATAATCATAAAATAATGAATTATAGACATTGTGACACAATTCAAATCTATTCCAACTTTGATTAAGAAAATTTATTTTAGTCGAATACAAATTTTCTTTTATATTCAAATTTGAGAAAAGGATGAGGTGTTTATATCCGCTCCCACCGATAATAAAATTAGTATTATTTTAAAATTTATGTATTTGTTTATTTAATAATTTTTTTATAAACTATAGATTTTCATCTATCCTATGGAAAATATACAAACTTTTTTTCTTCTTATAACTATTAATTTATTATATTAGTTATACGGACGGATGGAATCGGAGTGAGAAGATCCGAATCATATCGGGGGTGGAAATGGCAACCCAAATATCAATCCAATGGAACTTATATAACCCTTATTATTATGCTATTTCTCATATATTATTTTAGGCTAATCTTTTATTTTTTTTTACATATAAACTCTCTTACTCTCGAGAAATTACTAGTACCAAAAATAACGTCTGGAATGTAAAACATGGAACTCTAAAAATTTCAATATTTTATTTTTAATAATTTATTTACGTATTGAGAATTTTAAATTTTTTAAATATTTAAAATTTCAAAAGTTTGACCTGTTTGAAATTTACCATGCACTTTAATTATATAAAGATCCGATTGATGCGTAAAATAAAAAGAAACATAATATCATATAAAATTGAATAAAGATAAAATAATATATAATATAATAGTAATATAATAAATATTATCATATTATGTGTTTGATACACACATGATAATTAATATGATAATATTTTATTTTGTGATGTATTTGATATACATTTCATAAGCATATGATATAATATATAATATATTTAAATAACAAAATTGTCGTAGTAAATAATTATATATTAGTTTTTTTTAAATTAACTTATAATATTTTAAATATTATAAATAAATAAACAAATTAAATAAATAATGAAGTAGTTTTATATTAAAATTATCCATTGACACTGCTAAATAAATAATTTA
>JBBPBS010000577.1:4713691-4742687 GCA_037974835.1 Cicer judaicum
AATAAAAAAGTTGTATTTATTTTAAAATTTTATATTTTTATAATTGTGAATACTAATTTATTAAATTATATAAAAAGACAAAACTATCTTTGTGTAAAATCATAAATATTTTTTAAATTAATTATTAATATTTCAATTTTAAGTTTAATATCAAATTCTATTAATTATTTTTCTATTTGATTAGATTTATATTTTTATAAATTATTTGTATATTTATATTTTATTATATTTCAATTTATATTTTAAATTATATTATATAACGGTAACTGACTAAACTACTGTTCCTATCTTATCCTATTGATTTTTTTAACTTAACTCATATTTTGAATATAAATTTCAACTAGAGAGATATCATATGATAGAATTTTGAATTAACTTATCATATCATGTTGATTAAAAACACTAAATTCAGATATGATATGATAACTTATTCATATTATGTTTTTTATTTTATCGGTCAAACGTGCTTAAATATAAAGTTGAATTAGTGTGGAGTGTGTTTGAGTGGAAGATAATAAAATTGTGAATGAATATAAGTGTCCCAAAAATATAAGTGGTCGAGATCATTTTCCATAAATTTTAAAATTGAAATTTAAGCAATTTGAGAAATTTAAGAAATTGTTAGATTATAGTTAGTTTATTTTTATTGTATAATTTTATTGCCTCTTTAGTGGTCTGATTAATACAGTGAATCAAACTCTATCATCTATGATCTTTCTCCCTCTTCTCACCTCAGAATAAGATATCATATTAGTAGGGAAGCAATCAGACTCCGCATCTCAGTTTTCTTGCCAGTTTTCTTGCCAGTGACATTTGAATTGGCATGATGGTATAGACTTGAGCCATGTCTTTATATAAACTTTTATGTTGTAATTTGCAATAGTAAATAAAAGATTCGCAAATGTTGATTTCAGGTAGCTTCTTAAGCAAAGAATGTTTGGTTCCAAAAGGTACGGACTCTTCTCAACTCAAGGCATCACTTATCAACTAGTTATTATGAGTTACATGTGGCTAATGCTTAACACTCAAAGTAGTCGTGGCTAAATTTTGTGTTAACATGGTTAAAGACTGCTTTTTTGTAGTGAAGTGATTTTATCTATGATTTCAAACATTGTTTCTCAAAATTTTAGTGTTTGTTATGCTAATTGAAATGTGGAAAGAAAATACTATTACCCAAATAAATTATTTCTTATTTTTACTGTTGTGATTAAATAGAATGAAAAAAAGAAGCTGTATTTTTAGATGATAATTGAATGAAATGAAGCACACAAATAGAAGGCACCAACAAAAATTATACATTTGATAGATAAAATAAACTTACTAAAAAAAAAAACTTTTTTTTTCTAAATTGAAATATAAATAAAATAACTTTTTTTGATATTAAAGAAAATATCTTGACAGTATAAAACAATTTTATATTGTCATCTAATTACAACTATCTAATCTATCATATTAAATTGTATATTTTTTAAATTAATTAATGATAATTGTCTGATTACTTATTGTCGTACTAAGTTATTATTAATCATTAGTGTAAAATAACTTTACTTTAACAATGAATTTCCTTTATTCTTTATTTTTAACGAGAATGAAATATAAAAAACTTCTTGAAATAATTGATTTCCTCCGCCCTCGATGATCATCCAAAACATTAATAGAAGTTTGCAAACTAAACCAACGACAGATTATAGAAAAGTGAAATTCAATTAATGATATATATTTCAAAATACAGAAAAATATTATTCATTACATTCTTTCTTGATTAATTCTAATAAAAACGAAAATAAATCCGCATGTAAATTGAAATATACTATCAAATTTGAAGGTATATTGAACCATTCTAATAAAAAACAACTATATATTGAAACTTGTACTATATATCACAATCATCACTGTTATCACTATTCCAACTCTTAAGAGAAATAAGAGATAATTAGCGATAATTATTCAAACTTTATACATATTAGATGTTGTTGTTGTCAATCGTAAAAGATTGAATAATTTGATTCTTGATTTTTTGTTGAGACCAAATAATTTGATTATTGGTGATGGTGGAAGAAGATGAATTGATCCTCTTTTCTTCCAAAGAAAGAAGTAAATTGAGCTTCAAATTTTCCAAAGAAGTTTTAAACAACTCAAGAGATTCCAAACTCATATCATCAATAGATTCATTCCACCAAGAAGGGAAACAAGAACCATTCTTTTGTGCCTCAGTTATGACTTGCAAATTCTTCTTCTCTTCTTTAAGTTGATCTTCAAGTGCCTCATATTCAATCCTTAGATTTTCAACGGTCTCTTCCTCTTCTTGCCTCATATGTTTTTCACCGTCGACAAAGTTTTGTTTTCCATCAAGAAAATGCTGAATTACAGTGTCGACGTTAGGATAGCCACATGTATAGAGTTTTTTGTCTTTTGTGGTGATGATTAAAGCAGTTTTGGCTTTGCATAGAACCGAAAGTTCAGTGACTTTATTAAAAAGTCCTAATTTGCGTTTTGTGAAAGACAGTTGACACTTGTTAAACTCATCTTCCACTTTCTTGTTTTCAAACTTCCTCTTGCGGGTTTTGTTGTTGTTTCCTTCGATAGAAGCCATGGATTTTTTTCAAGAAAAAGAAAACGAAAGAACCGATCTTGATGCAATGATAGAAAATTGGTATTGTCCTAAAAATAATACTGTGACACCTTTCCTTATATAGTTAGTACACGCACGTGTTTTAATCTTTTGGCTCTAGTTTATTAATTGCAAGAATAATTTGTTTTTACGCATTAATTGCAAAGATTACGTTGTTTTTCTGCCTCAAAAAACAAATATTGCAAAGATTACAGAATAATATTATCTTTTTTCTTTTCTTTTATAATATCTACGTGCTCTTAAACTATGTTTTATGGAGTTTATTTAATTTGAAATTGAAAGTACTATTATTATTAGTAATTAGAGGGTTGTCATTCAATGTATTATATCTTGGATTTGGACTTATTAAAAAAGAACTAAAATTTTAAATTGAGATACTTATTAAATATAGTAAATGGTATGATGACATGAAAGTTTGTATATGTGACAAAATGTTATATAATTATATGACAAGAGTGTCATGGTTTGATTATAGTTGGTTAAAACTATCAAGAATATATAAAAGATGTAGCTATGTGGATGAATGAATATTTAAAGTTTACTAAAGTTGAAATGAATCTTGCAATTCTTTAACGAAATGATTGAAAGGGATATGATGTTGATGATATTGAATACACCATTAGGGATGTGATACAAGCACATATTTAATTGATCATCAATGGTGGAAACGATCAACTTACACTTAAGTAACTTCAAATCTTGAGTTAAATGATGAAAGTACACTAGAGTGATTGAAATACCTATAGATAAACGTATTTGGACCATAAAATAAAAGTGGGAGGATAAGATTCCCTCGTAATAGATATATAACATATATTGGTTAGAATGCATAATTATGGGTGCACAATTAAGGTTGGAATGCATAATTAAGGTTTCCTACAAAATATCGTTGTCTGATATGCTTGATATGAATCTGCAATTCATGTCAAGAATTCCAAAGTATCTTGAAAGAGATTATACGGTTTATTCATTTGCATCCAATATACATAGATTGGTGGGGCGAGTCAAACATAAAGTTTAGCATGATACACACAATTTGAAATTTATTTGTGCAACATTGATCATCATCAGTTTCATCTTCTTGTTTAAGATTTGCAGTATTCTACAAACACAAATTCCGAATTGTTCGGTTTATTTCTTTACAAATACAAATACATAGTCAACTTAGACTTAAATATAAAGAATATATTTGATTTAAAAGTTTGTTTCACTTAAGGAATATTTAAAATAAATTCAAGGAATTCCATATAGCATGGCAAATTGTCATAGTCCAATCAAATTAGTAGAAACTTTCTTTTCTCACCTTAAGTCTTTAGAAAAGCCTCAAAGTATAATCCGTTAACACGGAGGTGAAAAGAAACTTTCTTTTTACATTTATGAATTGATCAATCCGAACATGTATTTTTGTGTATTTGAGAATACTAGAGTGGAAGAATAAACACCCAATTATCTATTAAGAATTTTTTGCATGGGTCTTGGCCATTGTTGGGTTCTGCCATTGTTGGGTTCTGCCATTGTTTATTGTCCCTTCTACGTATAAGAAAACTCACATACTTAAATAAAAATAGAGAATAAAGAAAAGGAACTTTCACAATCAATAATAATTCGTCACAACAACAATTAATAAAATAAGAGGGGAGATGTAAATTGTAAACATCAATCAAATTAATTCTTGAATTTTACAAATTAACAACTACATCTATGAAATTGTAAAATAATAATCAAAATAGTATGTAATTTAAACTTTTATCCTTAAAGACTATGATGTGACATGTTAATTGAATATTTAATTCATTCACATTTATGTTATAAGAAATGATATTGGAACACAAATTCAAACACAAATACAAACACAAGTCATATGGGTTCCACATATTCTCTCTCTTCATTAAATTTCCCCCCTTTTTTTACTTTCCTCCTTTTTCTTTTTACTTTCCCCCCTTTTTTTTGGTCTTCCATTCCCTTAAACACCGATTCCATATTCCCCAAGCAAAAAATACTGATTACCTATTTTGATAAAAGCACGATTTTAATTTCATCTATAGAAACCATGGTTTCTATCTTCAGATTCATCAATTTTTAATTGCTTCTTCTTTTTGTTTATTTGATGCTTTCTTAAACATTAAAAAATGCAAGCATTTATTATTTACATTTCTGATGCATTTTCTTCCAAAATAACTCAACTATCTATATTAAAATTTATGAAAATGTGAATGGATTTTGTTAGGATTATGTTACATGAGTTATTTCCTGTTGAAATAGTATTAAGGTGTGTTGCCTCACTATATCAACTTTTGCAGAAACACTTAATTTCAGCACTAGATTGGTTTGAATTTGTGTACAACATATAATGTATTTGAACCGACAAAGACAAAAATAGAAACATAGAAGTAAAAAATAGAAACCCTAAAAATCAAAAAATCCTAAAGGAAGAAGCTAAAATAGAAACCCTAAATCAATAACTAAAAATAGAAACCCTAAATCCTAAATAGAGAAGTAAAAATAGAAACCCTAAATCAATAACTAAAAACCCTAATGATATGAAAAAGTAAACTTACAATGACTTAATAGGGTGAAACAGAGAAGAACAGCAAAACAAGATCGACAAAACAGGATCGGCGAAATAGAAGATTGATGAAAACGGCAGAATGATGGAATGGTGGAACAGAGAAGATACTGATGAAGAGAGAGAAGAGAGAAAGAGAGAAAGAGAAGAAGAGAGAAAGAGAGAAAGAAAGGGTTTTCAGGAATGCAATAAAATTTCATAAAATGACTAAAATGTCCCTAAGTATGTATACGTATTTATTTTTGTATACGTATATGATATATGTGTTTGTATTTGTGTTTGAATTTGTGTTCCAATATCATTTCTCTTTATGTTATATCAATGTTATCATCATAAGAAATTGTCTCTTTCATAGACTAATTTGTCTATAATTACTTCATGAACAATTACAATTTCTCACAAATTTATCTATGAGATGATAAAATTTAATCAATAAATTTGTCCTAAGAAAATGACATTGATATGAAATTAATATGGATAAGTTACATATTCAATTACATTGCCAAATCAAAATATCTAATTTTGATTTATATTTTAAAGTTCTAGGAATATATTCGACAATTAACACATTTGAAATAATAATTTGAGTGACACTTACAATTTCAGGAATCAATTTACATATTCATTTAACAAATAACACAAAAAACTTATTTACATATTTGATCTCTCAATTTTCACTAATTCTCATAATTGATCTCATATTTTAAAATTAAAAAATAACGATTTAATATATTTTAAATAATATAACATATAATTTTATGATATAAAATTATTTAAATATATTATGATTTCATGGTATCAAATATTCTACATCCCCATTTTTAGTTAAAAAAATCAAAATAAAAATGTGTTTTCGTAGTTCTTTTTTCTTTTTCCTTTTCATAGTCTACATACATTTATACTCGTAAAAATAAGTGAAATATTTTCTAACTAGTAGTTTCATTTCTCAAACATACAGACTATACTAACACTTTGACACAGAACCAAACATCAAACTCCACATTGTTGTTCCATGATATTCCATTCCCACCTTCGCAACAAATTCAAACTCAAACTCCTCAAAAACACTCGCTTCTCTCTTTCATTTTTTTCTTCTTCATCTTCTTCAAACACTCACCCAAACCTTCTCCATCTAATTACCCTCTCCCACACCCTTCCACAAACTAAGCAACTTCACGCCTTCGCCATCCTCTATGGTTTCCTTCCTCACAGTATCTCCCTCTCTGCCTCCCTCATTCTCCAATACGCCACTTTTAATCACCCCGCATCTTCCCTTCTTCTCTTCCAAAACAGTGTTCCATTTTCCCGCACTGCCTTCTTGTGGAACACCCTCATCCGTGCTTATTCCGTTGCTGGTGTTTTTGATGGGTTTAGTATTTATAACACCATGGTTCGTGAAGGTGTTAAGCCTGATGATCACACCTACCCTTTTGTTTTGAAGGCTTGTTCTGATTCTTTGGAGGTTGATAAAGGTAGGGAGGTTCATGGAGTTGTGTTTAAGTTTGGTTTTGATAGAGATGTATTTGTTGGGAATACCCTTTTGATGTTTTATGGTAATTGTGGTCTTTTTTATGATGCAATCAAGGTGTTTGATGAAATGTCTGATAGGGATAAGGTTTCTTGGAATACTGTTATTGGTTTGTGTTCTGTTCGGGGTTTTTATGAGGAGTCGTTTGGTTTTTTTAAAGGGATGGTTGCTGCTGGATCAGTTATTAGACCGGATTTGGTTACCATTGTTAGTGTGTTGCCGGTGTGTGCAGATAGTGGGAATGAGGTTATGGCGAGAGTTGTGCATGGTTATGTTTTGAAGGTTGGTTTGTTGGGTTGTGTAAAGGTTGAAAATGCGTTGGTTGATGTATATGGGAAATGTGGGAGTGAGAAGGCTTCAAAGAAAGTTTTCGATGAAATGGATGAGAGAACCGAGGTTTCGTGGAATGCTATTATTACTAGTTTTTCTTTTAGAGGGATGTATATGGATGCTTTGGTTGTCTTGAGGTTGATGATTGAAGCAGGAATGAGACCGAATACTGTCACCGTTTCTAGTATGCTACCTGTATTAGGAGAATTAGGACTTTTTAAGTTGGGAATGGAAGTGCATTGCTTTTGTTTAAGGGTGGGTATTGAGTCTGATGTTTTTATTGCTAACTCGTTGATAGATCTGTATGCAAAATCAGGATTGTCATGTGTGGCATCCACTATATTTAACAAGATGGGAGATAGAAACATTGTGTCATGGAATGCTATGGTTGCAAATTTTGCTCAGAACAGACACCATTGTACAGCTGTAGAATTAGTGAGGCGAATGCAAGCTCACGGAGAAACCCCGAACAATGTGACCTTCACAAATGTTCTTCCAGCATGTGCAAGATTAGGTTTCGTGAATGTTGGAAAAGAAATTCATGCCAGGATAGTTCGGATTGGATACACATTTGATTTGTTCGTCTCCAATGCTCTGACAGACATGTATTCGAAATGCGGATGCTTAAACCTTGCTCGAAAAGTTTTCAATACTTCAGTCAAGGATAAAGTTTCCTACAATATACTAATTACAGGCTATTCTCAAACAAGTAACTGCTCAGAGTCTCTAAATTTATTTTCAGAAATGGGACTCACTGGCATGATTCCTGATATTGTTTCGTTCATTGGTGTCATATCTGCTTGTGCAAATCTGGCTTCCATTAAGCAAGGTAAGGAGATTCATGGGCATCTGGTAAGAAAGCTTTTCCACACGCATCTTTTTGCAGCAAATTCCCTTTTGGATTTGTATACCAAGTGCGGTCGAATAGATCTAGCAACTAAAATATTCGACCGCATTCAAGACAAGGATGTGGCATCATGGAATACTATGATTTTAGGGTATGGTATGATTGGTGAATTGGAAACTGCAATCAACCTATTCGAAGCAATGAAAGAAGATAGTGTGGAATATGATTCAGTTTCCTTTATCGCAGTTTTATCGGCATGTAGTCATGGAGGACTAATCGAGAAAGGGAGTAAATACTTTAAGAAAATGCAGGATCATAATATTGAGGCAACACATATGCACTATGCTTGTATGGTTGATCTTCTAGGAAGAGCAGGACAAATCGAAGAAGCTGTAAACCTTATTAGAGACTTACCTTTCGAACCCGATGCTAACATATGGGGTGCACTACTTGGAGCTTGTAAAATACATGGGAATGTGGAATTGGGGCATTGGGCAGCTGAACATTTGTTTAAATTGAAGCCTCACCATTGTGGTTACTATATACTACTTTCTAATATGTATGCAGAAGCTGAAAGATGGGATGAGGCAAATAGTGTGAGGGAATTTATGAAGTCAAAGGGTGCTAAGAAAAATCCTGGTTGTAGTTGGGTTCAAATTGGTGACCAAGTCCATGCTTTTCTAATTGGTGAGAAAATAGATAGTTTGGATAATTGCTTTTGGTTATCAGAAAGTGGTTGAATTTATTTGGTAGGATTAATCACAGTAATGTGGAAGGCATTTCTTGTTGCATAAGAAAAATGTATTTGTTTATTTATTTAAAATATTTGTATAGCTCATTTATTAATCTAACAAATTTTTTTAAGATTTGTGGTACGGGAAGATTCTTTGGCAGGAATTATTGGTTTGATTTCTGTTAATTTCATATTTAAAAGTGTTCTTGCTTTATCTCTTGAACTCGAGGATAAGACTTGGTTGAGTAAACATACCCAAATTTGTAATTCCAAAGTTTAAATTATTACTAATATACAGACGAAGGTATTGTATTTAATCAAATTGTAGGTAGGGTTAGTTTATAAATAAATTACTGATTGAACTAGCTGTGACGAGGGAGTAGAATAAATGTGTTTTATCGAAGAAAATTAGAATTATTATTTAGAAATAATTTTTTAAATCCCTTTTTTTCTTTTAAAGTATAATCTTGATTAGAGAAAACCCAAAACTATTCATGGTGTTAACCCCTCCTAGCCTACGTAATATTTAATTTAGTAAAAAGTTTAAATTAATCCTTCAATTATCAAAATATCAATTGTCCCTATCTCATAGTAACAAACAAACAAAAAGAATATTTTTAAGTACTAAACATAAAAGTTAACTAACCCAATTTAAATTAATCATTTCCAAGCAACATAAAATCTATTTACTTAAACAAGTACAAACTAAAAAAACTTCGGCAATGTAGTACTGAAGAACATATTTGACATTAATTTTATCGTAATTTTTGTAAAATTTGTGACGACTATATTGAGCCTTTCAATCATTTCTTCATCTATAAAAGGAATATCAAGGAGAAGACAAAGGCAAGAGTTCGAAAGACAACTGTTCCATACTTAAAACATTCATATTCAAGCAACAAAGCTCTTCTCTTAAGCAAAACTCCAACTCTTTTTCATTATATTCAAGAATCGCTTTTATTGAGTTTTTGTTGATAATTAATCTCAAACAAGTATTGAGTAGTTTTTAGATCATAAACACTTTTATCATACACATCATTTGTAACTCAAGTCTATCTCTTCAATTGGTTTGAGTATGTTGTAAAAATTATTTTTAGTTATTAAAAGGTAATTGTAAAAATCATTTATGAACTGAAAGACAACTGTAAAATTCCTTTCAAAGTTGAAAGGTAAAACCTGTAACTAATCAAGAGTGATCAAGAAAGATAGTGTGAAAGTAGAACGTTTTGGTGCTAAGCACATTAGTGGAAAATCTCACAAATTGTAAGGACTAAACGTAGTCCACTTTAGGTGAATCAGGATACTCATTGTGTGATCTTCTTATCTTTATCTCTATTTATTTTGCACTCATTGATCACAAATCACCTAGAACTAATATGTTTTATTTATTTCTAATATATTCAAAATTATCTAGACTCTCTCTATTTAGAATCAAGATTAATTTTGAGTTAATTTAAATTAAGTCTAAGAATTAAGATTTTAAAAAGGGATTACAATTCAAATCGTCATCCTTGTGATGAATATTGCTACTTCAGGACATTTTTCCATGAGATTTGGGGAGTGGGCCAATCTAGAAGAGATGGTTTTGGTGGTGGGGGTGCGTCATGGAGCAGAATGGCGGCGATGGAAGGGTTAATTTTGCCTAAAAATGATTGAAAAGTGCTATAATGAGTCATAACAACAAAGAAGTGGTAAACTGGAGTTGGAAACAAGATTTTTCGGGAAAAAACATTATCACTAGAAGACAGAGGGTCCACCAGATAAGCACGGTTTAGATGATACCATGTTGAATGAGGATAACAAGAGAGACATATGGTTAAACAGTGTGATTGATTTTGTATAGGCTCAAAGCAATAAATACAAAATAAATATAAGAGATACTATCCTTATGTACATGATATGATATACAATAAATACAAAAATCATAGATATATTTTCAACAATTTTCATGTAGTTACAAAATAAAATACCTCCAAAATTAAGTAATTTTATAAAAACCGAAAACAAGCAACTTATTGGTGAAAACTTTCTGGTGTAGTATTTTTAAGTTCAATATATATAAAGTCCAAGAAGTCACATTTTATATTTTATTGAAATTGAGATTTCAAAATTTATGTAAAATTTATCCGATTCTCTAAAACATAAAATTTTCGTTTTAGCTTTCAACATAAATTTTGTTGCCACACAAAAATTATTTGATATGAAAATAATTCTACCTTGAATAAAATCATAACATACCAACAGAGTCAAAACTTAGTATAGTAAAATACAAATCCAGAAAACATATACAGTAATAAATTCATAATACACATATAAAATTATATCATAATACACATGTCTTACAAACACTCTATTTTCACACTTGCATTTGATCTCTCAATCTGGCTACTTTTTGTTTTCAATGAAGAAAGTTTATACGAATATCCCTCACCTCTAAATTCCTTAAGATTACCCATATAGATATACCTTTGCTATTTATTTAGATCACTTATACAAATAAACGATTACATTAATTATGACGGATAATTTATTGTAATAAATTGGAACATTGATATAACAAATTGTGACAAACTTCAAATGCATCCACATTTGTTTATTTTAAGACTATGGACGTTACAAGAGTTCTGCTTGTAACATATTTTAAAACACTTTGATAAAGGGAATTTATTATTCTTTTTATTTGTATCCAATAATCAGATATTGATGAAGATATATCAAAGTTAAAGTTTAGCGTACTTATACACTTCAGATTTTCTTTACGACGTTATCGTTAATTATTTTTACCATCATTCGAGTGTTGGAACATTCACCTTCAACTTCAAGTTCTATCGCAAGATAAAAATGTGTAAGTTGGAAAAGTGTAAGGGTACATAAATTAATCATGGTAAATGGTATTAAAAAAGGAATACATGGAACTTTGAATTTTTTAAAATTTTAATACTTCAGTTTAAAGTGAAATACCCTTAATAATTCATAATTTGTTATAAAGATAAGTAAAATTTGATAATAAAAAAATAGCTCTAATTAGAATTTAACTCATATTCTTCTAAACAATTTATCATTAATTAATTTAAGTTAATTAATTACTTGAATCCCCTGAAATATAAATTTGAATTCACATTGAAAACAATCTTTTCGAGAAGAGCACAAGTAAGTCATTACTTTCAAGTTGTTTTCCCGGACATCATAATTATGCATACCAACCAAATCATTCGGAACACCTTACTTTTATTTAAATTAAACAAAGCAAAGTCAAATAGCTAACCAACAAGAAAAATCAATTTACTTATAGAATTTAATTGCATATAAACCATAAAAAATGCTACTTTGTTGTTGTTTCCAGCTAAAGGTGTAATCAAAACGCGTATATGTCTAGATTGCGCACGAAATTGAAAAATTAACAATTTTATTAAAACTCAAGTGCAGCTGATTTTAGAATTTGGATTCCTTGCATTATCTGAATCACACATTTAGAACAAATTTATACTATAAAATATCAATTCCAATAGTAGTGAAAATATAGACTTCGAATTTACGTATTAGATTTAGAGCACTTAAAAAACATGAATGTAAATAAAATTTAAGTGGTGAAAAAATTGACAAAGTCACTACTAGTCCAATCATGAATATAACAGCCAAAAAGAAGTTGAGTGAGCAGTCAAGAAAAAAACATGAGAAGAAATTTGGGACCCTCGAAAGAGTTTTGAGTTTAAAGCATAAACATTATTATAGAAAAAGACATGAAAAGAAAAATACAATTGAAAATGTTAAGACTAAACTAACTGAATGGAATGGACCACTACTGTGGCGCCATTCTCTTTTCTTTCTCTCTTTTTCCTTTCAAAAAAGCAAAGCTACCATTTCTCTCTCTCTCTCTACATTGTTGGTGGATAACAACCACATTTGAGCAACCTCTTTACATCTCATAAAACACTCTCAATCTCATTATTTGTTTGCTCTCTCATCATCTGTAAGTTTTTTTCTTCTCTTTTTTGTAATTAAAAACAAATTAGATTTTATCTGATAATTCAACTCTAAAATAGTGTGAAATGCATGAGAATTAGGGTTTAGTTTCATTGTTAATCAATAAAGCTTGATGTGCAGAATGTACTAATGATTTCTTAATTTATTAGTTTCTTATTTCAGCAATATTTTTTTATTGATTAGTTTCTTAATTTGGGAGGGAATTGGGTTATTATTTTCTTCTATTTATGCATATACTTTGAGTGAATGTTTCTTTTTTCATTTTATACTATTTTTGTCAAAGTGTTCAATTTTTTTTTTTTTGTGATTTGCAGAGGAATAGTTGGCGAGAATGACGAGGGTAACTCGCAATTTTGGTGATACTATGTACAGAGAGGCGGTGCCGGTGGTATCAGCCGATGTAATATTTGCTTCTCTTCGATTTCCTACTTACAAAATTGGATTTAACAATCAGATCATGGAGACAAAGGATGATCAAAAAGTGCTACCGATGAAGGAAATTGTTGCACGCGAGACTGCACAGCTGTTGGAATTGCAGAATCGTCTCTCAGTTCGCGATCTTGCCAGTAAATTTGAGAAGGGTTTAGCTGCTGCTGCTAAGTTGTCTGAAGAGGTCACTCTTTTTTTTTTCTATTTGAATTTTGACATACTGGCATAACTCCATTTTTTAGGGTATTTCAACTTGAGATTTATATTATGTAATTTGGTTTTTAATTTTGCAAATTGAAATAATCGATGATCATAATAATATCCGAGGAAATTCATGTCCTTATGTTTACTAAAAGCTTGTTGTTTGCTTGTGGCATTCAGGCTAGACTTAGAGAAGCAGCTTCACTAGAGAAACATGTTCTATTAAAGAAGCTTCGAGATGCACTGGAATCCTTAAAAGGGCGAGTGGCAGCAAGAAACAAGGATGACGTTCACCAAGCTATTTCTATGGTTAGTTCTATTTTCTAAGTAAAGATGCATGCTTGTTTAGTAGTCTTTCCTAGGGTTCCTTGTTTCTGTGGGATAGTTTTCTTGAAATTTATATCCTCTTTAAGTGTTCTCATTTATTATATTTCATATAATACTAGTAATAGATTTATTGCTCCAACGCTCTAGTGCAAAATTTACAATTTCCTATACAATAATTTTTCCACCAGTTTATTTGTGCTTATGCCAGCTTATGCAGTAATCAACTGTAATATACAGTAGTGTGCATCCTGCAGGTTGAAGCTCTTGCAGTTCAGCTAACTCATAGGGAAGGGGAGCTAATACAAGAGAAGTCTGAGGTGAAAAAGCTAACAAATTTTCTTAAGCAGGTGATGTTAATTTCTTTGGTCTTTATTTTTTTATGATAGAAACACAAATTTGATTTCAGTAAATGAAAGCGGAACAAGATCAACAATGACATTAATGTAAAGATCACCCCAATCCCTCTCCATGTTTTTCGAAGTAATTTCTTAAAGCGAAATGTGTAGTAAACATCCCATAAAAAATTGAAACACCAAGATTTCGTTAAAACCTGCCAGCATTCAGCTTCAACCAACAGCATCATAGGACATAATACATTTCACTTTGTCTTAAATTGAATAGCACATTATTCTGAGTTAAAGAAAGAGTTAAATCATCTGGGAGCATTTGCAATCCCAATGATCAATGATAGCAAATTTTAAGCTATTACATATAGCATTACATACACAATGAACAAAATGCTGCTTATTGCAACTTAATCTTTGTACTCTATTGACCTATTGTGTTGTCTAATTTGTTTGGGAACGAAACACTTGTGAAAATTGACGTAATGGTTGGAGTTGCTGTCAAGTGACTATGATAACATCTGTAGTGCATAAATAGATGTAATGCTGTGTCAGGGGTTGACAGACCAAAAATATTGAAAGTTTCCGCTAGGAAAAAGAAATAGGTAATAGTAGAAAAAGGAAGGAAAATGCAGAGCAGAATTGGGGGATTTGACGAGCAAATGGTTGCATGAACTGGGCAACGTTCTCTGTGTATGAGCTTTGGAAATCAGTGATTCATTCTCGGAATTGTATCTTTGATTTTACGTTTGGCTATTCATTTCCCTATCAAACTACGGGATAACAGGTTTGAGTCGTGAAATTGGCCTCTTGTGAATGTAAGGTAATATTGCCTACTATAAACTGACAATGGGTATTTCTTGAACTCTTAACATGGTGGGAGCTTGATAGCACGAGATTTCCCTTTACTTGTATATACATACATATGTGTTAGGGGTCCTAGAGAGCCTTAAAGCAGGAGGATCTGTGCCAGTAGGCCAAGACCAAACCGCAAAGAGTGAACATCACATCACATCTTCGCCCAAAAGTTCTCAAGTCATTATGTTCTCTTATATTATCTTCATTTAGCCTATTCTTTAGCTATTGTGAGGCTTATTACTACTCACTTGGATTCCCAAGAATTTCTCCTTGAAGTGGGAGTCTACAATGGTATATATATGCTGAAGTAAAAACCTCTGAATACTGCGCTCTAACATAATTAGTATCCAAACCACTGCCTCTCATTTTTTGATGCATTTTTACATCCTTATGGTTGCTAGGAAGACTTTATTAGTGTACTTATTATTCTAAGTGTGAAATTGAGGCAAGTATAGAAGAGAAGAGAAAAAGGAAGAGAAAAATTTATGGTTGCTAAAAAGACTTTAGTAGTGTACGTATTATTCTTATGGTTTCTTAAATATTTTAGTTCCTATGTGTGAAATTGATCCCTTTTCAGTTCAAAACTTCTATACTTGACTTTTCAAAGAAATTTACTTTTGCAATGCTGAGTATCTAAATTTATTTGTAGGCTTCTGAAGATGCTAAGAAACTTGTAGATGTGGAAAGAGCTTTTGCTCGTTTTGAAATAGATAATGCCCGGGCAGCAGTTCAGAGAGTGGAGGAGGCGCTTCAAGAGCATGAGAAAATGTCTCAAGCTTCAGGGAAACAGGTTCATCGAATTTCCTTGTCATTTATGTTGCTCAATTTTTAAAATTGAAGGATTTGGATCTTTCTCCTGGCATAATGACAAGTGTTGTGAATTATATTCACTTGTTTCTTTTGGTTTGAACTTTGAATGATGTGGTTGATAGAACACTGCAAATTAAGAGGAATGAGGGCCCAAAGAGTGGGTCCCACTCACCTAAGTCACACACCTCACACACATTTAGTTTCTAGAATGATGGATGGAGGGAGTAAAAGCTAGTTAATTATGTCTCTTATTCTACTGATATTCCATTAAAGGAATGAGAGAAGGGAAGTATGAAAGACATTCAATTTCAAGAAGGATGAATGAAAGGAATAAAAGCTAGTTAATAATGTCACTTATTTTATGTTATAAGAATGAGGGAATAGGAAGAGGGAAAGGTATTCATAAAATATTCCAAGAAATAATTAGGGGAATTCTTTATCTAGTTAGGATCAATTTTGCTCTGGTTTAGGAGTTCTTAGAACTCTAGTTTAGTTTTTCTTTCTGCATCCTTTCCTGATCTCGTCATTGTAAGAGACACTACTCTGAATTTTAAGAAATAATATACCTTTTTCTTCCATTAAATTCGGAGTTCTATCCGTGTACATGCCAGGTTTTTGGTGGTTGTCTCAGTGTGAAATATTTCCTTGTAGAGGCATTATCTTGCCTATAATATTTATCTACCTTACATCACACAGCAAAAAAATATCTGTAGAAAGGGCCTGAATGATTAGGAGAGTGTAACCGTTATCTATTGATATTTCCATGATGTATCTGTTGGTTTTTTCATGTTGTATCAAGTGAGAAATTTTCATTCCATAAAATTTAGTTCTGTGGGAACTGTAGGACCTGGAACAATTAATGAAAGAGGTTCAAGTGGCTCGAAGAATCAAAATGCTGCATCAGCCAAGCAAGGTATCTCTCATCATTGATCAATTATTATTATTTGAAACACCCTCTTTTTAAAGTTTTCATCAATACTTATTGGCATACATTGGATGTTCTCTTCATTACTTAGTGCACAATATTTAGGTGTAAATAAGTTCAAGTTGGTTGGGAAATCCTTGGGAAAAATAATGTGTACTTAGTGGGTCTAATGATGTATTACTGCTGAAATCTTCCAAAACTTAATAAAGAATTTGAATCAGTACAAGATATTGCATCTAAGGAGTTGTCGAATAGATTTAGAATTGGGGCATTTTTGGGAAAAATATTATTGTTATGGCTGCTGTTTTTTGTATTCATGATTGATATTCTTCTCCTTTGTTGAAACACCTTTTTTTCCACTATTTTCTCTGGCTCATATCATATTTTCATGATATCATTATTGACTTTTTTTTATTGTTATTTTGAGGAAATTTAAGAAAGTGATATCTGATTGACTTTTAGGTTATGGATATGGAACACGAGCTTCGAGCATTAAGGGCTCAACTTGCAGAAAAGTCTAGACACTATCTTAGACTCCAAAAGGAGGTATGCCTATCATGTTATGCAATTTTGAAGAGGTTGTGATTTTAGTTATGAAATACTTACAACTTTGATGTGCAAAATCTTGTCATATCTATCATATTTTTAAAACTAGAAATCCAATTTCAAATTCCTTTTAATGGTTTCAAAACTGATCCTATAGTGTTTTGAAAATTGGTTAAAAATCACTTTAGTTCCTCTTTTACCTAACACGTTTTGCTTTCCAATATGCATTTGAAAACCAAAAGCTAAAAACTAACAACCACCCCAAACAAGGCCTACATTTATCGGGGGAACATTTATGTGGTTTTATGCTTTGCTGTTATGTTGGGTGGTTTGAGAAACTGTTTTTGCGATACTGTACTCAAACTCACTGTCTACACACATGTTTCTTGAAAACCTAACCAGTACTACTGTATTGACAATAACGAATGAAATGAAAAAACTTTCAAATCTTCCATATTCTTTCCTCAAGGCTGTAATGTGAGATTTGGACTTGGGAGGATCTGTTAGGATATATAAATTGGGATAATTAGGAGTTTGTTAGTAGTTGTTTTCCTAGGTTGTTAGTAGTGGTATAGGTATAGGTGTACCTGCTTTGGTGTTTCTGTTATTAGTTAGTTACCTAGGACCTAATCGCTATCCTAATGTACCGGAAGTCTTTAAATATTAGTTGGAGCGTATCCGCTCTTGTGTATCATTTTCTTGGGAGACGTTCTCTCTTATTATTTCTTCTCTTTTCTTTCTAAATATTAGTGTTCTTCCTCTAAATCAAGGAATCCAATTCTTGGGTTCCTAGCAATTGGTCCGACCTGCCCGATTCGAAGGAGTGCCAGTGTGCATGGAATTGGAGGATTGGTGAGCTAAGAAGGTGGAGCTGCCCAACTTTTCAGGGATTGATACTAGTGGGTGGATCACAAAGGCTGAAAGGTTCTTTTTGAAGCATGAAATTCACAGGTTCGATAAAGTGCAGAAGGCGTTCATGAGCTTGGATGCATGGATACTGATTTGGTTTGGTTCTTGGGATCAAGAACACCAAGATCCAACCTGGGAAGCTTTTTGCATAGATCTGATCCGCTTATTTGGCAATCAAGAACTAGAAAACAAAGCCAAGAAGGGAGTACAAGAGGCCCTTGAAGAAGCCACATCAGCGAATCAGCTGTGTACTGCAAGGGGGTTGCCGTCGGAAAACCAAGAACCATCAGAAAAATCAGAATCAATAAAGAGTGGGAAGTTAACAGAGCAAAAATCGATGAAGAAAGATTCAGAAAAGGAAGAAAATCCAGTCTCACGTTTGTGGTTGAAGAAGGGAACATCACACGCCTTAAATGGATGAACAGTGCTAGGAAGTTCTTTTTGATTCAGAAAACTTATGAAGAAGATGAACGTTCTATCATAGACTTAAATTCTGGAAATTTGGATATGGAGGAAATAATGTTTAGCGACAAAAAAACAACAGTAGCAGAGGAAGAAGGAAGCAGCCATTGCATCCTGCGCAAACGCACTGGTTCTATGTCCATTAAGATTCTGGCTAGCCTTGTGCTGTCGCCAGAATGGAAAGTGCAATTAGAAACAACAGGGATCGCAGTTATAGGGAAACCAACCACGAAGGAACTACATCTGATGGCTTATTCGCTGATTGTAGCTCCCCCACCACCACCAAAACCACCAGACCTGAAGAACAGCAGCAATGAGTTGCCACATCTCATGGTTCATCAATGGCATTGTTGCTTTCTCTTGTCTTGTCCTTGTGTATCGTCTATTTTTCTTTTTGCGGAGCTTTCCCCCGTAAAGCCATACTCGATGCAGCAAATGTTCTCTTCGATTCAAACTGTCTCGTTGTTCCTCACACTCGAAATTGTGGCTGAAAAGCTTCTCAAACATTTGCCTTCCGCCACCACCTTTGGTCTGTCCAATCCCGCGTTCGAGAAATCTGACACAACCAGATTGGTCTGACCGCCATTAAATAGAGGTCATACTTTGTTGGGCAATTCAGAACTCAGCGGGTTTGCAGCTATGGCCTCAACAATGAGATCCTAGAGGAATTTTTGAAAAAAAATTTATCCATTGAACAAGAAGACTTTAGTATATGTCAACCTTGAGGACAAGGTTTTTTTGAATAGGGGTGTAATGTTAGGATATACAAATAGGGATGATTAGGAATTTGTTAGTAGTTGTGTTCCTTGGTTGTTAGTAGTGGTATAGGTGTACTTGCTTTGGTGTTTCTGTTATTAGTTAGTTATCTAGGACCTAATCCCTATCCTAATGTACCGGAAATCTTTAAATAGAGGCTTCCACCCCTTTAGAAAGGAGTTTTTTTTATCAACGTTAGAAATTGAGTGGTATAAACCATTGTAAGAGCGTATCCGCTTTTGTGTATCATTTTCTTGGGAGAGGTTCTCTCTTATTATTGCTTATCTTTTCTTTCTAAATATTAGTGTTCTTCCTCTAATCAAGGAATCCAATTCTTGGGTTCCTAACAGGATCTTCAATGAAGGTCTTATAAGCTTGGCCTCTTAAGCCTTTCTTTCATCTGAAGTGAATGATATGTTTCTTTGATTAAATTGAGGGGTAATATATTTGTCCTTCATTGTAAGTTTGTTATGACCCCAAGCCCACGATGTAGAGATTTAGAAGAGGGAAGAAAGAGAATTCTGATGTGGCAAGGGGTGAGGAGAGAGAGATCTTTTCCCCTACTGCACTCTGTTGTGATTCTGGTATGCAAGAAAGTTATCTCTGATTTTCTTCCATTTCACTTTTCAGCTGGCAAGGGCAAAGAAAGGAAATGAAAGTGTCCCTGATTTATATGAATTAGAAGGCACTGAAACATTAGGTTCATATTTGCAAATTCAATCTTGCTCCAATAATGCCCCGGAACTCTCAGAATGTTCAATTCAGTGGTATCGAGTATCAACAAAAGGTGCTAAAAAGGAACTTATTTCAGGTACATGTTCCAAAAGATTTATTTGTCAATGGTTTGGCTAGAGATATGATTAGTGATAGAACATCATGACGTCGTTTGATCAATGTAGCCGATTCCACATTAATGGGATTATGCTTGGTTGTTGCAAAAAAGAATTTCATGATTGTACAGCCCAAAACTAGATTGCATTTACACCAGAAAAGGAGAAATGAAACTATCTATTTACAAAGTATTATGAGAAAAACCACCTGTTGCTCCACATTAGCAGACTGTCTCCACTGTATCACTAACTTCAACAAATATGCTGCTCGTCATTACTATCAATACCCTGGAGATACATTGTGCTGGATATTTAGTTATTGAATGTCGCAACAAGTTGTTTCGTCTGTTTTTTCGTTGCCTATCATGTTAAATGGCTTTTCTGTTCTCAGGAGCCACCAAATCAGTTTACGCCCCAGAACCTTTGGATGTTGGACGCTTATTGCATGTTGGTATTATTTCAGAAGTCTTGCAGATCACATTGTCAACCACTGGTCCAATTGAACAAGGTTTGACTACAATGCTAAATCATGTACTCTTAGTTAACTAGTCAATAGCAATAGCTAGCTTCTATGTATTTGATTCTATTTTAAAATGTAAAATCTCTGTTGTCAATTCAAAGAGATTGATTTGCTTTTGTATCTAATTGAGGTTAACTGAATTTATATTCTTTTTCAGCTGCTGGTTTGGGAAACTATGTGGAGGCACTTGTGCGAAAACATGACACTGAATTCAACGTATGTTATTATGATCCCTTAAACCATTTTTTTTTTCTTTTTTTGCTCGTATAATTATCTAACTGTAAACTGTATGCAAGCATCACTAATTCAACGTATGTTTCTATGATCTCTTAAACCATCTTTTCTTTTTCTTTTTTCCCTTATATAATTATCTAATCGTATGCAAGCCTCACTATGGACTAATCATTTTTATTTTTTGAGTTGTTATATAAGCTTTATTATTCCTCACTTGTCCCACCAATCATATAAACAATTTCAATTAGTGTTTAGATTTGGTAAATTTTAGTTGTGTTACAATTTGTCAATATTAAGTTTGGAAAATCTGATCAGATTCAGTGACAATAAAAATAGTTGTATTCAATTCTTTGCAGGTGGTTGTAACCCAGACAAATGACTCACATCATCCAACTGAATCCATTCATATACTTCATGTGGGAAAAATGAGAATGAAACTTTGTAAAGGGAAAACAACAACTGCCAAAGAATATTATTCGAGTTCAATGCAGGTATTTCAAATTGCAGAGCCTTGGCGACAACGGAAAATAGTTTTTCATGTTCTATCATTCTTTACCTTGTGTAGTCTTCAATAAATAAGTAAAGCAGCCGTATATTTACTATACGATAAATACTGTTTTAAATCTTTTTCTCGTACGCCCCTTTTGTAGTGGTTTATCATTTTATTTTATTTTAAAAAAATTGGGAAAGGTGGAATTTATTATTAATTAAAGTGACACTAATAACCATTTTACAACTATCTATCAGGGAATTTAAATTGTCCCTTGAGGTTATGAAGAAAGTATGGAATAATACTTATATTTTATTACTATAGTCTTAGACTATTTATACCGGAAAAGAAATTACAATGGAAATAGTGACTAATAATGACAGTATTGTTCCAAATAAAAATCAAGAGAATAATATAAAATCATAGAGAATCAAAGATGATTTCTCTTTAGTCTTCAACGGGTCGTATAAACTCTAATTGTGAAAGGATATATCTTAAAGAATAAAACTATCTTCTGAATGTGAAATAACTGCAGTTTTATGTTCAAGGTTTTGATATTTATCTTTCCTTCTCTTGTTTGCTGTTGTACACTTAGTTGTGGTATTTTTTTCTTGTTTTCTTCAGCTTTGTGGAGTTCGAGGGGGTGGGAATGCTGCGGCACAGGCACTATTTTGGCAACCAAAACAAGGACTCTCATTTGTATTAGCTTTTGAATCTGAGAGAGAAAGGAATGCAGCTATCATGCTTGCAAGGAGGTTTGCATTTGATTGTAATGTATGTCTTTCTGAACTATTTACAATGTTGAAAACTTATATCTTTTAGGAATTTTGCATTCATGTCTCTCTTGCATCCTTTTTTCACCTATTTGTCTCTCCATTGCTGAATTTCCAATGCTACAAATGCAGATTGTTCTAGCTGGTCCAGATCACAGAGCTCCTTCAGAAACATGATGTGACTTCCTTTAATACTATGTTCTCAACTGTAATTATTTGAGTTTCCCTCTCTTGTATTACAATTTTTGTAGCACCAACACTTGTGATCCAAGGTGTGTTCCAATGTTCGACACATGTCGGTGTTTGACACCGACACCTTGATTAAATTCAATTAATTTGTTTTCTCAAATTATAACTAGTGTCAACATGTCAGTATCATGTCTGGTGTTTGTGTCAATATTTGTACTTCATAGATTACATGTGTGTAACAGTGAAAGAAGTATCTTTTTTTTGTACTAAGGATTCATACATGGCGGTTTGAGTTCCTTTACTCAATTTTCTTTCACTAACACCAGGGCATTTTTTTGTTTGCCTTTGTGAGTGATTGTTGGTGATAGGTTTAGAGTTTACAATTGTGGAATTGGTGGAAGCCATGTCCGGTGTTTGAGGTGCTAATTGATTGTTTTGATTCATCCATTTACTATCAGTTGTATTTTTGCTATGGATTAATTTGTCTTGTGGGTTTGTTAAATTTCCTCATCATGCAATGTTTGCAATGTTCTAAAGCCATGTATATGCTGCAAGGATTGGAATACGCTTAACCCATAAGTGAAATAAAAAGTGCATCTAAAATTAAACCTTGGTCATATAAAAAAAATGTTGACATGTTCAAATTTAATAGATGAATCAACTTGCTCATCAAAGTGGGGGAACTGGATATGAATCCTGTCTTCCCAACTGTAAATGTTAAATAGAAATAAAAGGGGTAAAAAGTACTCAATTGGTCCATTATTTTCACACCTAATTTTAAATAATTACTCCTTTATATTATTAAAGTGGACAATCCATCAAAGTGATCTGTAGTAGAATGAGTGTTTAATGTAATAACTCGAAGATATTTCTAATAATAAACTCATTCTCTTACAACAATTTGTAGTCATAACCAATAGAACAAACATCATCTGGTCAAAAGTAGGGATGGCGGCAAAAAATTCAAATCTATAAAGATAAACTATGGGTAAAGAGGTGGACAATTTAATTACTACTCGTAGATAAAATAGATATTTTAATTATTTGTGAGTATATGAAGAAAAATGTATATGTAAATGTACATGAATGTATGCGGATTTTTATATCCATTAATAAGTTAGTAAAATTATCTAAATGGGAATAAAATGTACTGAAAATCAAGTTTATGATTTTATAAATGAATGTGATGTACTAACAAAAAAAATCATTTTTTTAACAGACAAGGTACCCATACCATCCATAATTACAAACCTTTCAAACAAAAGTCTTGTTCTCAATACTTTAAGCTAAAATGTTAATCATTTAGGAATCATAAGCTCACTTTTTTTTTTTTTTTTTGCGTATCTTCCTAGAGTAAATAAAGTTCAAAATCTTCATGTTTCTACAAGAGTTTTTTTGGGTAAACACCAAGAAATGGTGTTCTTGTCTTAGATTTTCCTATTTTTCCTTCAATTTTTTTTATCAATAAGCTCCATATGAAACCATACACAACTAAACTAGAATTAATTCAATGAATCATAAACAAAACATAACTAGAATATCATAAGTTCTAGACTCATGGTTATCATTTTCTTCAAGAGAATCAAACCACACATTTTTTAGCTTCAATGATCCTTTGCCTTTAAAGCTTCATCATTTACAACAAAAATGAAAACTTTGGTGTCTTAAAAGTGTTGATAAACTTATTTTTATATGATTTTAAAAATAGACGGTATTTACCCTCTATTTTATTTTATTTTATTTTATAATTTTGATTTCAACTTATTCTTATTTATTTATCGTATTTCTAGAATTGATAATGAGATGATAAAATAATTCAAATCGGTCAAATCCACTATATTTTTAGTGCAAAAATATCAAATTTAATACTCCAATTTATGAGTGCAAGAAGGAGGTTTATTGTACACTTCTAGGAGATTGAATTTTATTATAGGAAAATATTATCAAAGAAGAGGGAATGTTAAATTATCCTATTGTTATATTTACATATTTGTGATTATCGACCTTTGCATGTCTTAATCAATTAATTGGCTAGTGACCAACTACAATTAATTGGTAGAATTATAGGATAATTGAGATTATAATTATTGTATGATGAAACATAAATACTAATTTGTGTATCATCAATCAAAGAATTAATATAGGGAAAAAAAATATTTCGAATATTTGTTAATAGTTTTAAAAGAGCTATTGATAATTGAGAGAATAAAAAAATAAGAATTCTTATAAAATTAGGATTTGGATATTGATATATACTCTCGTTTTAATTTTTATGTTATTGTTATTGTTATTGTTGAGACAAAGTCCCAAATTAATATTTTGATGACAACTAAACAAAAGTTAATTAAGACTTATAATTATGATTCAAAGATATGTACCACTCATTACAAGTAAAATCGCATTAAAGAGAAAGAAAAAATGAACAAATAGAACAAATAGAACGAAGAACATTCTTGACGGAAGTCTTGAAAACGGAGAACGTTCTTCACAGTTCTGAAATTTCAAAAACAAATGATCTCCTCTGTTGAAGAAGAAATTGTTCTTGGACTTCACAATCATTGCTTCTGGATTTCACAATCATATAATCAGTACTCTTCAAGGAATATAAAGGATTCATCTCAACAAAGAATCAATTCAAAATACAAAGTAGACTGATCATTCAAACTATGGAATATGGAATATGATGAATCAAACAAGTTCAAACAAGACTGGTCATTCTCCACATTGACTGTCAAGAATGAAGAACGTTCTTGAAACATATGTTTCAGCTACATATCTGAGATACATGCACATATAATGAAAGATCCATGGAATACTTTCCACATATCAACATTCAAAGAAAAACGAAGAATGATCAGATATGTCTCTAGAATGATCATATATGTCTTTAGAATGATCAGACCAGTCTCTAGAATTATCATCAGTCTCCAGAATGATTAAACAATCTCCAGAATGTTTACAATCATTCTTTAGTAGATTGAAATCATTCTCCAGCCTATTTTACGCGATTCAAAATATTGTCTTGAACTAAATGCATCAATCATATATCTAAGAATCAAATGATTATTAAACACAATCAAAGTTGTCTAAAAATGAGAAGCTTCAAACTAACCATTCCCATCAAAGAAATAGAACGCATAATGTTCAAAGACATGAACATTTTTTAATTAATAAAGTAAGGTATTTGGTTAAAATCTGACACATTACAACAGAGCACTTTTCAACAGCTCTTTTGGATGTCATCAACCTTCCAAAAACCTATAAAAGGAAGGTCAGACTCAAAGGAAAATTAGAACTTCAAGAACTCAGAAAACTCGTCAATTTTCACAATCATATACTTAAAATTCTCTCATTCTCAAGAAGAGTCAGTTCTGATCATACTTAAATCTTCTGTTATTATTATATTGAATCTCTTGTAAAGGATCGAATATCAAACACGAGTTGAGATCATTTAGATTCTAGCAAACACTCTTATCATTATTTTTAAAACTCAAAGACTATAAGTGTTGAGTTGATTGTAATATTGAATCTCTTATAAAGGATCGAGCTACATCCAGTTCTCCGTTTTCTGTTTTCACAACCAAGATCAATCTTGAGTTAAAATCTAAAGTTTTTATAGGAAATTGACATTGCTACTTTCACGTTTTCGTTATCGCAAGCCAACAATAATTTTCATTAGTCTAAATAATATAAAATCTTCATTAGTTTATTAATAGTTAAATTAATTTCTGATACAATAATTTTATATACTGCTACATGACAAATCCATATACTTGAAGAATTCTGCTCAACAAATGTTTTGACTACCATTTCAGCCCAAGATATATAAAATGAGGGAGATATGTTGTCTCAAGAAAACATATAAAATTTTAAAGAATAAAAGACGGAGCTAGTGATGATAATGAAGGTGAAATCTTTAATGCTATGTTTGGTTTATAAAAGAAAGTGAGAGGAAAAAAAGTAAAAGGAAAGAAAGCTAAAGAGTAGAAAGTTTGTTGTTGTTTGGTTTAAAACAAAATAAAAGGTAGATATATGCTTTTCTCTTGTTTGATTAAGTAGAATGTGAAAAGAAATACATAAAATTATAAAATGACACAAATAATCTTTAAAAAGAAAAATTAGATGGACAACATTAAAAATAGAACAATTATGAAGATGGAAAATGAGAAGGTTGCTTACCTTTTTCTCTAGATTGTTACTACGTTTGAATGAAGAAAAAAAAAAGTGACGGAAGAGAAAACTGAAAATGAAAAGCATGGAAATCTAGATTCTGTTTCTTTTTTATAAACCTATTAATTAGAAGAAGAAAAAAATGTTGATCCCATAGTGAAAAGAAATTCTCTCAAATTGGCCATAAATTGACTAAAAGCTATATATTTTGTTTGAAATAAAAAAAAATTAAACTAATTAATTATTTGCACAACATTTAAATGATATTTAAATTTATTTTTATCAATTATTATAATTTTTTATTACTAAAAGTTGGTAATAAATTAGAATAGTTTCAAATTCATGTTATTTTATTTTTATCAATAAAATAAATATTTATTACCTTTTTTATATTTTTATTATTTTATTTTTATTTACAAATATATTAGTCATTTTAAAATATACACCTTTTTTTTTCACTCTTTTCTATCGAAGAACTAAAAAATCTTCTCAATTTTCATTCTCTTTCTTACCTTTTATTTTCTGTTCTTATATATCTCTTTTATTTTATTTTCCCTCTTAAACTAAACAAAGTGTCAAATGAAATTTGAAAAGTTCAGTCTCCTTATGTGTGTGGTCGGCCAAAGAGAAAGAGAGTGAGGGAAAATCACTTCAAGTATGATCAAATTATTTTGTGTTGCATCAATCACATCAGTTACCTCTACGTAATATTGAACCTAATGGACATCCTATCTCAGAGTTTTACTTATTCTCAAAATAATTTGTTTCTCCCGCAATAGTCTCTTAACACATAAGAAAATATACTATTTTGAATTTCAAAGTTGAAAATCACAATATAAATCTTTCATCATTCAACCTAGTTACAAACATCTAGAGTCGGTTATAATTCATTTTTAGTGATTTTTAGACTTTAATTTGGATAAATCTTACCTAGTCGATCTATAGTTCACTTAAATTTCAAAGTTGAGACAAAATTTGAACCGTGATCTAATGTAGCATACAAGGTTACTCAATAGATTTAGAATAAAAGTAAGAGTCTTTTCATAAAACAAACACATCATAGACTATCATAAAATTAAGGGTGTTATAGGATCAAACTCCAACCAAATTGAGGATATTAAAGTCTAATCAATTAACATATCATAAATTAGAATATGTACAATTTTCTAAATGGTTGTTTTGTGGTGATTGACTTGAGTTATTCAATTTGCTTAGAATAAAGTTTTGTTATGCAAATTATGTTACTCAATATGATCCTTAGACTCTAGAAAGAGGTTGAATAGAATCCTGACTTTTTAAAATAAAATTTTGTAACAGTTAATATTTTTATAATATTTTGTAACAGTTAATCTTTTGTAACAAAGCTATTCATAATGGCGATTTCGAACATAAAATGTAGAGTTATTGTACTATTTTGATGGATTTAAATTTTTCCATACCAGGTCTCTTTCTGAAATTCCTTGCACTATTTTGATTGATCGATGAAGATTTCATTATCTACTTGTTTCGATTTGTAATCTAAAAAAGTAATTTTACTCTTCTGTCATAGATATTTTAAACTCACTCTGCATCAAATTAAAAAATCTTTGGTTCAAAAGTTCATTAGTTTAACAGGATATTATATCATCAATAAACACTTGCACCAACAATAATATATGAATGAATTTGGTTTTGATAAATAGAGTAATATCAAAATTTCCACATTTAAAACATTTTTCTAAAATAAATTACTTAATCCCTCGGACCATTTTACATGAAATGACATTGCCATTTTATTTATTAAGAATGAATATTTTAACATAAATAATGCTTAAATATAATTTTGACCGTTTATATTTTACCTAATATTCGTTTTGGTCTTTTATATATTTTTTATTCATTTTGTACAAGTGGTGTATTTTAGTCATTTTCATCATAACTCTTTCCCACAATTGTATAATATTGTCATGAATTATTGAGATCAAATCTTGGATCAGTTGTAAAGTTTGATGTGCAATCTTAATAAAGATAAAATCAAAATATAGTAAACTTTGATAAATGTTAATCATTTCAAAGAGTTTACATATGTTCAAAGCATTTAAGAAAGAAAAATAACTCAAGTGCAAACCTATTATTTTATTAAATAAATATTTTTTTGAAAGAATATTATATTAAATACATATTGACATTTGTTAGAAGAGATTCCGATGATCGGATATTGTTGTAAATTTTGTTGTCAATGTAACAAAGACTAAAATATACTACTAATAAAAATAAAGAACTAAAATGAATCAAAATAAAAATAAAGGACATAAACAAATATTAGATAAGAAAATAAATTATCAAAATTATATTTAAGCCTATAAATAAACATATTAATACTTTCATTTTAGAAAATAATACTTTTATTTTGGTGTAATATATATACACACTCTATTTGTAATGAAATATAAACAAAAATAATTATTAATGTATCTAATTAAAAAAATTAATTTAAATATATTTTTAACTATTATTTTTACTTACATTTTATTTTAGATAAAATATTAAAGAACTAAAACTGGATTTTTTTACGTATTTCAGTACCAAAAATACTACCAATAAAGAAAATTAGGGCATTTGCC
>JBBPBS010000577.1:4742912-4760794 GCA_037974835.1 Cicer judaicum
TTATTTTATCATGACTTCTATTTTTTGAATATAATCATCTATTAAAATTGTTTCAAAAATGAAAATGAGCTACTTCTTTATTATTGACTTTTTTTATAATGAGAATGACCTACTTTTATTTTTTGAGCTGAAACTATTTATATTACCTTTTTTTATTATTTACTTTACTTTTTTACACATATTAAGAAAAATAATTAAATAAAAAATAAAATAATTTTTATAAATTATATTAATTATATATTGATTTATTCACCGTAACATAGAAAAATATTGATCACTTGAGAATAATACAAATTTTTATTAATTAAATAATTTAGTTAAAATATATTTATTAAAATTATATTAAATTAAAAGAATTATTCATTTTACAACAATTTTTTTTTTTACAATTGAGTTCTTATTATGAAGGGAGTAGTATATATTTTATCCAAAAGAGGTTGTTTTATGCGGACTCAATCATTCGACTAATTTTTTGTTAATAAAAACTTAAAATAACAACTTTAGTATTTCCTCTCCCTCTCTTCTTAATTATAAAATCCATTTTATTTTCCTTAAGTATCAAATTCTTTATAAATTTTATATACTTTTATAACTTTTTGAAAATTTATTTTATATTAATATTACTAAATTACCTTACAATATAAAAAGTTATTTGTTTAAAAAAAAATTGAATGTATTTATGAATAAGAGTAATTTAACCTTAGTTGAGTTGTACTAGAAGAGATGGTGCGTATGGTATAGATATAATACATAGAGTGAGTATGGAAGGAATTTAATCAATTATGGAAACACTAGAACCAACACATCAACCTATTACTCTCACTTATTCACTATCTTTTCCAAAAAATTGTAAAAAGACTGTTTCTCACAAAATAGAAAACCTTGTTGAGTACGCTTACGTCCGAGAAGATGCTCAAATAAATGAAACTATACCTCCCCTTTTAAGTCCTTATAATATTTTCAAGAGACAAATATCAATTACCCAGTCTATCAAAAACTTAATCTCTACAAATCGCCCTTTTATGAAAGAATATGTCCAGTCATCTCGACTAGACCAATGTAATTTGAGAGCAACAAACCAAGAACAATATGTGGATTCAGAGGCTCCTCAAAGTCTCCTAAACCACTCGAAATTTGAAGGATACACAACTTTACATTTTGGAGCTGTCAGGCTAATCATCTCCCTTCATGGACGGAAAAACCAGTTTGTCCTTTGTAAAATAACTTTTTTAGACTCAAGCTACCTTCATTATGAAAATGTTGTAATAGGGACAGTTCTAACATCACTCCATGTTGGAAGTGTTGTCCTCACCATCTTCCCAAATTATAATGTAAGTCTGAATGACAATACTCTTTCCATAAGGTTGAAAGTCCAAATCCAAATCACCAGATCTAATCAAGTCCCAAAAGCTCTGTCTACAACCCTCCATCATCAAATAATCTATCGCCTCCAAAATCACTCAATAGATTTGCCACTCTCTAGATGTTCTTCTGACTCATTGTTGGTCGTTACCAATAGAGAAGAAGATATACTCTCCATTTTCCAGATCCTAAGGAGAATAACAAGGAAAGAATTAGCTTAACTAATTCTCCTGGAATGGATAACAAACTACGAAAAATTCCATCAAGACAGAAGACCAATACAATCCCGAGAAGCCACCTTTAGGAGATCCATTAATAGGCCAAGCAAAACAATTTTCAAAAAACCAGATGAAGGATCAAGTTTGACTTCTCCTATTTTTCAAACCATGATGATATAACCAATACTCAAAGAAGATTGGTGTCCTATTCATAATGTCACTGCTAAAGGAGAACGAATCTATACTGACAAGATAGATGGCCATTTTATTTGGGACGTAGATCCCAATAAGCGCGACCAAGGATGTGACTGTTGGATGCATGATAATGATATTGACAGAGATATCATCCTCCCTAAAAGAAAAGGGACGTGCAGACCATCTCCTCCACCAAGTAGAAAACCAGATCTTGATAACAGGCCATGGGTAGGAATCCATGATAAAAAGAAACCTCTTCCTATCAACATAAAAGCCCTTAAAATCCTCAAAAAAGAAAAGCTTTTGGCACCTAATGACCTTACTCTTGTTACTTGGTCACCTTCAGACTATTTAAACCTTTAGACCCTCCAAAAAATATCCAACCAATCCCTTGTTTTATGTTCTCAGCTTTAACATGAGAATATGACCAACAATTCCCTGCTCTAGAAAGAAAAGTGGACCCAATCACAAACATATCATCCAAACCTTTCATACAACCCAATGAAGTCCAACCTAATGGAAAACTTAAACCTCTAACCCAAGCAAAAGAAGTTCTAAATTGGCAATCAAAAAACATGGTTGCTCAAAATGACACTCTCCATAATCTAAACATAAAGGTGAATAAAATTACTAAAAAATAGACAAAACAAACAAAAATCTCAAATATATGTTTCAAAAAATGCAAAAACACTATATAACCTTTAAAGCTCAAGTCTCTCAGCTAGATCATGACTTAAGAAGGATGTTAGAAGAAATAACTTTTGGCCAAAATTTTGACCGAAAGGAAAGAGAAACCAAAGAGTTACAAAGCCAGGTGAAAGAGATTGATGATTTCTTGAGAGCGTCCAAAGAAGAAAGATCTAAACCTGTTGAAGATCTTTTCTTTAACCCTCCTAGTTTTCCTACTTATTTCACACGACCAACAAGGCCATCTCCTTTGTACCCTACCTATGCTTCATCACCACCAAAATATGTCAAATACATACCCTCAACTTATAGACCAAAATCTGCCAAAACTACAAAACCCTCAACCTCCAATCCAAAGAAAAAACTGCTTGCGTAAGTGTATCATCCTCTGACTCCCAAGATGTTCCTGAAACACCTCCTCCAAAATTTCAAAAAGAAGAAATTACAGATAAAAGTTTCCAAGCCATGACAATCACATAAAACCATGAATTCCCACAACGAAATAATTCTCTTTCACAATCCTTAGGGAGTGAAGATTCCTCTTCCTTTGAAGAAAATGATTCTTTCAATGATACATCAGCTGATGAAAAATCTGAATCCTTTTCATCAATATCAGAACAAGAATCAGTATCTAAAAAGAATTACATGAATATTTCTAGACTTTTTTTGGTGAATGTAAAATAGGAAGGATCTCTTTATGAAGAATCACTTAAAGAAAATTCAGTCTCTAGGAAAACAAAAATAAATAGTGGACCTTGGTTCACGCTTGATGATATACCACCTAGTCGTTGGAGAAAGAGACTCCTTGAATTCGGTGTTTGGCTTGAAGGAATGGTACCATAATATGGGTACATTCAAACAAGACGAATTACACATATTGGTAAATACTGCGGTTGTCCTTCGAATTCTTCACAACGACTTCATTGGGGATATGGAGATATTTGATAGGAAAAGCAGACAAGAGTTCTTTGAGATGAGATGTTGTTCCCTTAGAGTCAAAGATCTTGAAAATAATTATCAAAGAATGACCCAAAGATATTATGTCCTCAATGGATTTAATGATCATAGTCTAAAAAATACATATATCTCCTCACTACCTTAAGAACTCCAACCAGAAATCCATAGGATGATAGCAACAGCCCAAAAAGATACTAAAGCTATGAGTCTCGACCAGATACATCAAATATCATTGGTGGCACTTGAAAAGCTATGTAGATTGCACCAACATTTCTCAGAAATTTGTAGAACAAAAATCCAAATTCACCAAGGCATGCAAAAAGCCTTATTTGGAAATCAAGTGCAAAGATAACAAATGCAGCTGTTCAACAGGAAAGAAACTTCATCGGCAAAGAAACACCAAACCTTCTAGAATCTTCAAAAAGGAAAGAAAAAAGAAAGCTTTGAAGTTCTTAAAAAGAAAACAATTCATAGGTAAATAGAAGAATCAAAGATGTTTTATTTATGGAGAAAAGGGATATTTTTCTAAGAGATGTCCCAATAAAACCAACAAAGCCGCAAAGTTGATCAACTCTCTTCAACCTATAGAAGGAGACCTAGAATCCTTGTATTTTGAACAATGATATGCCGATGAAGAAACAATTTTTGCTCTTCAAAACTCTTCTTCAGATAACTCTTCTTTAGATGAAGCATCTTTTGCTAAATCAGGAGATGATAGATGTTTTCCTATTTACTCGTTCAAAGAAGTAGGAAGTACTTTACCTACTCCTCATCTTCCTTGTGTTGAAATACATGTCCTCGCCTCAAAGTTTTCACATCCCAAGAAAGTTATAGCATATATGGATACTGGCTCAAATAACAATGATGAACCTAAGCATCCTCCCTACAGAAGCATGGGTGAAACATGTTGCATACTTTATAGCAGCAGATGGAAAAACTTTCAGAACAAATTTGATAACAAAAGAAAAAATTGGAATTAGATTCTTTCCCAAATGCATAGTTTGGACAAAGGTCATTGGTAGTAGCCTCCCAAATAAATATATTGTTGTGGGTATAGATGTTTATTCAACAGCAAATAGGCTTCAAATTCTCCCTACCGGAATCAAATTCAAATGAGAATTTAAATCTTATTCAGGAATATTAAAGTTGTATTCCCTTTCTGAAGTTCCTGCTAAATATGAAGAAATTAAGTCCAAACTGCTAAAACTTTGTACATACATTCATAGAAAATTCTCTCATCCAAAACCTTTATGGATTAACAAAGATTTTTTGTCCAACTTCCTTTCAAGCTCAATGAGGATATAAATCCAACCAAAGCTACTCATCTAGGAATGAGTCCACCAGATTTAGCTTTGGCCCGGGAAGAATGCAACCAGTTTACTCAAACAAGGTCTGATAGAACCCACAAAATATGAATGGGCTTGCCAAACACTTTATGTTGAAAAGAGATATGAAAAAGTAAGAGGGAAAAAGAGGTTAGTAATTGATCATAAACCTCTTAACCATTTTCTGAAAGATGATAAATTTCCCATTCCAAAAACCTCTTCATTAAACATCTTCCTCAAAGATGCTCAGATCTATTCCAAGTTTGATAAGAAGTCGGGTTTTTGGCAATTGGGTGTTGATCCCAAAGACTGTTACAAAACAGTGTTCTGCATTCCTAATGCCCAATACCAATGGACAATATTACCATTCGAGCTTAAAGTGGCTCCCTCACTATTTCAAAAGGCCATGATCAGAAATTTCATACCAAAGCTTGCAAAATACACAAGTCCACTGTCACCACTACTCAAGAAAAATCATCCACCATGGGAAACGAAACATACTAAAGCCGTCAAAGCCCTGAAAAAGGTTGCACAAACTTCACTTGCCCTGAAAATTCCTGGAAACGGAAAAAGAATTCTACAAACTGATGCCAGTGATCATTATTGGGGTGCAGTCATGATAGAAGAAATTAATGGAGTAAAGCATTATTGTGGTCATGCTAATGGTCAATTCAAAGAAGTTGAGAAACATTAACACACCACTTACAAGGAAGCACTTGCAGTCAAATTGGGTATCCAAAAATTTGATTTCCATATGAGGGGTTATCAATTTGAAGTCCAAATAGAGAATTCTTCTTTTCCTAAGATTCTTGAGTTTAAAAATAAAATGCCTCCAGATCCCCAAGCTCTTAGGCTCAAAGAATGGTTTTCAAGATATGATTTTACGGTAAAACATATTAAAGGAAATCAAAATTTGATTCCTGATTTACTTTCCAAACCTATGAAACCTATCCAGATCATCACTAAAAACACACATATTTCCATTGATTCTCATGATCAAACTATTACCAGGCCATGGCTCTACAATGAAGAATTTTCCTCTTGGAATAAATTCGTCTTTCTCACCATCCCAACTCAAAGAATACGTTAGGAATAATCATTTTTATTTTATGGTGAAGATTATGAAAAAGACAAAAAAAGTTTCCAGATCACTCACCTTTTCTTCCAGACACACCTTTCTATTTACCATTCACGATAGATCCAAATTTTAAGTTTACTAAAAATCATTTATGGTATATTTGGCGTGCAACTAGTTTGCATGTTATGCCTATCTATGTCACAACTAAAGCAATGTACAAACATCTGACATATCCAAAGGATCACAACTCCCTAATTTGGACTACACTTGGATGGTACTCTCCAACGGAATGGTGGAGAAAATAAGACGGTTTTCATCCTACATAGGCCATACCAGATAGATTCTAGGGCTAAACTCCTCATTAGTGCAAATTATGTTGATCTATGGGAAACCATTGATGATTATCCTCCAAATCTAAAAGTTATGAAAGAATTAATGGATTATCTCAATTTTATTAATCTCCATAATGAGAAGAAAAAAACCTAGGCTGATACAACCTGCACAAGTCATGAAAATCTTCCATCCCAGTGGCAGCCAATTAATTCACAAGAATTTTCACGTGTAGGTCATAAACTTCTTAAAAAATCCCAATGGCAGACAGTGAGAGTACTGGGAAAAACTCCACTAAACTAGAACAACACTCTCAAATAAAAACTGAACAACAACTTGCAAAAATGAATTTTGAAGAAAATTCAACGGATATTGATATTGCAGAAAATCCTAATGAAGAAACTATGAGAGAAATGCTAGAGAACATCTGGTAGTATGAGTCACATTATTCCCCTAACTATTTTTCAGAAGAGCACTTGTCTGATCATAATTCGTCCCGAAGTCACTAGCCTATCTTTAAAGAATAATGAGTTAAAAGAGTCATGAATATGTCTTCACTCATTATTGTTTTTAAATTAATGACTAAAGTATCTCTACAAATACTAAACAATTAATCTCAATGAAATAATATAATAAATTTAAATATAATATCTAATCTAAGGAGTAGTTGTTGGTTGAAATAAAATTTAAAAAATCAATCTCTATTGTATAATAGTAGTTATAATATACATACTAATTTGGTGGTCCTTTTTTCTCTTTATTTTCACGTCAATGATTAAGAAAGAACTTGCTTTGTGTTACCAAAAAAACCAAACAGTTGGTTCAAAAAAACAAAACAGAAGAACTCAAATCAACGGCTATCACTGCTCCTACATACTTGCGGCAAAATCTGGACTGTCAATAGATTGGTGGCTCTCAAAATCTTGATCTCCCGGTGTTCTTTACTGTTTTGAACATTTCTCTCTCTCTAAAGTTTCATTTCATTCTTCACTCATCTCAGGTGCGCGTCTCTATTATCTCTGATATTTCCAATTTATTCACTCTTATTTTGTTTCTTATTTTTATTTTCCCAAGCATGTTTATTTTGGATGCATTTTGGAAGTTTTTTATGTTTTGGATTTTTGTGATCATTGATTACGTTTTGATGTTGTGATCCCGGTTCGTTTTGATAACTAGGAAAATCACTTGGTTAAAAAAAAAGCACATAGGTAAATAAAACTGTTAATTTGGGTTTGGTTGCATATTTTTGGAAACTTGTTATGTTAAATTGTCTTATGAATTTATAATTAAATAGCCTATTTGTATGTGTATCTAGTGATGCTAATGGTTGTGATCTAGATTGATTCTCTTTAGTTTTGCATGTTGTTGATGTAGAAAGTATACTTTGTAACTTTGTTTTCATTTGATTTAATTTATTTTTGTAATTGGATTGTTGCCAAATCTAATTTGCTTTTACCCTTTTCTTTTTATATCTAGAGATGTCAACATCTGATAAACCAGAAGTAGTGGAAAGGAATGAAAAAGAAAAGGAAGATGAAGGGAAGGGTGGATTTCTCGGTACGGTGAAGGGTTTCATTCAGGACATTGGTGAGAAGATTGAGGAAACAATTGGGTTTGGGAAGCCAACTGCAGATGTTTCGGCGATACATGTTCCTAAAATTAATCTTGACGAAGCAGATCTCGTTGTTGATGTTCTCATAAAGAACCCGAATCCGGTGCCAATTCCTCTAATTGATATTAACTATTTAGTTGAGAGTAATGGGAGGAAATTAGTTTCCGGATTGATACCGGATTCCGGTACAATCCATGCTCATGGTGAGGAAACAATCAAAATTCCAGTTACTTTGATTTATGATGACATAAAGAATACATATGCTGAGATTCAACCAGGAATGGTGATTCCTTATAAGGTGAAAGTTGACCTCATAGTTGATGTTCCTGTGTTTGGAAGGATCACTATACCTTTGGAGAAAACCGGAGAAATCCCTATTCCGTATAAGCCGGATATAGATCTTGAGAAAATTCAGTTTGAGAGTTTCTCTTTTGAGGAGACCATCGCTACTCTTCATTTAAAATTGGATAACAAGAATGATTTTGATTTGGGACTCAATGCGCTCGATTATGAGGTGTGGCTTGGTGAGGTTAGAATTGGAGGTGCTGATCTTGCGAAGTCGGCAAAAATTGAAAAAAGTGGGATTAGTTATATTGATATTCCAATTAGCTTTAGGCCCAAGGATTTTGGATCTGCACTTTGGGATATGATTAGAGGAAAAGGAACAGGGTACAGTATGAAAGGTCACATTGATGTTGATACACCCTTTGGAGCAATGAAATTGCCTATTAGCAAAGAAAATGGTACTACTCGTCTCAAGAAGAATAAGGAAGATGGTGGCGATGACGATGATGATGAGGTTTGCTAACTTCTTTACTCTTATGTTTCTTATTTGCTCTTACATATTAATATTAGGAAAAACTTTAAAGTATAAAAGATGGTAGAAACTTAGCTTAGGTGGTTTGAGCTTGTGGAGAGTAAACTTGTAGATTATGTAGTTTTGCCCTTCAATAATGAATATTAATAAGCAATATTTTTTAATTTGCTTTTTGTAAGCATATGTACATTTTTAATCTGGAAGTGGAGATTACTTTCTAAATTTAGATTCAATTGGCCAAAAAAAGATATAAGGCTGACTTGGTGGTTGAAATGGAAAAGTTAAAGAATGAAGTGAAAAGGTGGTCAAGAGTTCGAAACTCGACCCTTAGCATAATACTGACAATACTAACCTTGGTTGTTTTAAAAAAAGAGATTCAATTGGCTAAATTAGGATAGTATCTACCTTCAAATCTGTATAGCATGTCATGCCCAAGAATGATACTAATAATTTTAATTCACTCACTATTACCTTGCATTTTTGCCTCGGATGGTATTATGTTATTCGATCTGACTTATTATTCATAGCATAACTCTAATGCCACACAACATTCAGTGCAACCCATAAGTTATAGAAATTTGATTATTACTGTACTACATTCAGAGCACAATGTTAACTCTGATATTTTTCTGTTTGCAGGATTGAATAACAAATTGTAGCAAGTTATTAGTATCAGTTCTTATATATACTGCTTTGATCCATTAGAAAGTGAAGTAAAGGAACCTGAAAACACAGAGGCATTACTTCTGAATCTGATAAACATGTATGCATCTTGGGAGATCAAGTTATGACATTTATAATGGATGATCGTGTCAGAGTTCATCGTGAATATCAGTTTCAGTTTGGATTTTGCTCTCTTTCTTCAAGCAGGTTCCTGTGTTTGTGTATGTGATTTATGATCAAATTCAAAACATCCTTGTCACGGGATAATGACAATTGCCAGATGTTTTGAGTTTTAGATGAAATTTGTGTGGTTTGTGCCTTTTTTTTTCTCCTTTATCTAAGGGGTGGTTTATGGTTGTTATTTGCTTTGTCTTGTAGTGTATTTAAGAAGTTAATAAACTCTGATAGTAATACTCAACGGTGTATAATCGATAAATGTTATTCAAACCGTAATGCAATATCTCGGTCCCTTTTTTTATTTGAGCCACTCATTCTAGAGAGTAAAGTGAGTAGTAATAAGTATCAATTATTGATGATAATGATTAAATATCAATGTGGATATTATATGCATGATTAATTATTGGTGGGTGGTTATAATATAATTGATTTACCTACTTTATTAACTTCTCACTTTATATGAATCAAATTCATATTTCTCATATAATAAGAAAAGTTGATAATATAATTAATATGGAAATTTTGTATGTGATTATTATTAAATTACTTTTTGTATATAAATGTACAATTATTTCTTCATCTTATGAGACAAATTGTATGGTTAATAAGAGATGTATTTGCAATTTTTTATTTTTATTTTAAAGGAAACTTATGATGTAAGACAAGAAATATATACTTCTTCTATCTTATTTTAAATATCATTTTTTTTTCTCAAATTAATTGTCATTTTATAAATCATTAATTTTTTTTTATTAATACACTTTTATTTGTTATATCTCAACTATCAAACTTCTCCACTATATTTTAGTTGTATCATATGTGCTTATTATCTATGCCATATGTGCCATGTCTAATTGAATCACCCTTAATCGATTTGGTCTACACAAAACTCTCCAAAATACCTGAGTTTTGTTTTACTAATCACATTATAAATACAATTAATTGAAGTACTGCACATGATAGATGGGTACTTATAAGTGGCAATAAAGTTAGAATGTCTAGAAAGTCATGTGTTGTTTTTACTTTAATTTTTGTTTTAAAAAATATAATATATTTTATTTTAAAATAATTTTTTGTAATTTTTGTGATTTTTGTAATTTTTGAAGTTAAAGTCATAGAAATTAAAATTTAGACAAATGGATTATGCATATATATATACGTTACATGAAAAGAATATAACTTCTTAAAAATGATTTTATTAGATGAAAGCCTCGTATGCCCAAGAAGATGCAATGACATAATATATATATTGTTGTTAGATTTGAAGATGGTTTCTGAGAAGTCACATGTAGGCACATTGTAATATCACTATTCATGTCATGATATTTCATTATCTAGTTCGGTGTTTGATGTGAAACTCTCAGACTACATGTGGATCACGGGTACGCCCTATCATATAAAATTAATAGGGCATCTTTTATTTCTATAAACTGACATAATTTTTCAATAATTTTGGATTGTGTATGAATTTTGGTACAAGTCAGTAAATTATTATTTTTTGTTTGTGATAGTATTAGTCAGTCATTTTTGCTATGTTTAGATTGTTAAAGAATGTGAGTGGAAAGATATTAAAAAGAATGATTATTAAATGAATGAATGAATGGGAATAAAAAGTGAGATATAAGAAATTTGGATTAATTTGGTTGGTTTGAAAAATAGGAAACTTGGCTACCTTCCTTCAACAAGAATGAAAGGATACATGATACAACCACTGGAATTAACAAAGAAAGGGAATTGAACAATGAATCAATCAACCTAATCAGAATCAGAGTGATTCTGCTAGAAAGAACAAAAGGAATTTTATTGAATTGAATAGAAGAAGAATGGTTACAATAGGGGCTATTAGTCTTATCAATACCCCCCACCCCCCCCCTAAATTGTCTTGAATGTTTGCTGCCAATTCCCAGGTACACTCATGCTGAGGAAGATCTTTCCATTTAACTAGCACCTCTAAGTAACCCTGCTTGTCCTCTCTACTATCCAATATGGTTTCTGGGGTCACTTCCAACTCTAATTCTTCATTTAACATAGGTGGAAGTGGTTGAGGCTGCTGGTGTGGCTTCAATGCTTTCTTCAACAAAGATACATGAAAGACCGGGTGAATTTTAGCATGACTAGGGAGGATTAACTTGTAAACCACTGGGCCAATCTTGCTACTAATTTGATAAGGGCCATAGAAGCGGGGGGACAACTTAGCATAAGGTCTATTGGCCAAAGATTTGAACTTATAGGGCTGTAATTTGAGATAGACCCAATCATCTATCTGAAATTCAACAACCCTTATGTGCTTGTCTGCATTCTGTTTCATTTGGTTTTGGGCTTTAGTCAAGTTCAACTTCAATTCTTCAAGAATAGCATCCCTTTGAAACATTAATCTGTTGACTTCTTCTACTTTAGAAGGTATAGCTCCAGCCTTTAGTAAACTAGGAGGGTCTCTACCATATAAGGCACACAAAGGAGTCATCCCAGCTGAACTATTGTAATTGGAATTAAACCAAAATTCTGCCCAGTGCAACCTATCTAACCACTTCTTAGGCTTAGGACCTACAAAGCATCACATATAAGTTTCTAGACATCTATTTGTTACTTCAGTTTGCCCATCTGACTGAGGATGATATGAAGTACTCATTTTTAATTGAGTTCCAGCCAGCTTGAACAACTCTTTCCAGAAATGGCTCAAGAACAAGGGGTCTCTGTCAGAAACAATGGTGGTTGGAAACCCATGCAGCTTCACTATTTCTCTCACAAACATCGCAACTACATCCTTGGCTGAATAAGGATGTCCCAAACCAAATGGGCATACTTAGTGAGCCTATCTACCACTACTAGAATGGTATCCTTTCCTCTAACTTTAGGTAATCCACCAATAAAGTCTAATGAAATATCCATCCAAACTTGCTGAGGAATAGGGAGCGGTTGTAATAATCCTGCAAGAGTGAGTGTCGAGTACTTATTTCTGTGGCAAACTTCACACTTATCAACAAAGCTCTTAATATCTGCCCTCATGCCTTCCCAGTACAGAAATGTAACAACTTTTTTGTAAGTTCTGAAGTATCCAGAGTGACCTCCCATAGGTGTTTCATGGCATTCAGCAATGATAATAGGGATTCTGTTAGATAGTCTAGAAAGAACTAGTCGTCCTTTGTAATAAAGCACTCCTTTTCTCAACTCAAAGTTCTGATGTGCAGTAGGGTTAATGATCAGATCTTGCATCATTTGCATCCACTTAGATTCTTGTTGTAATTCCTAAATCCAAGTATCTTTTTCATCCACATATAAAACTGAAATCACTGAATACATCATCTTTCTTGAAAGAGCATTTGCCGCAGAATTTTCAGTCCCTGGCTTGTACTGAATTTCAAAATCTAACCCTATAAGCTTGACTGCCCATTTGAATTGTTCATCTGAAAATAATCTCTACTCAGTGAGAAACTTAAGACTTTTCTGGTCTGTCTTTACAATGAAGTGTCTTCCCATCAAATAGTGTCTCCACTTCTGAATGGCTTGAACCAGAGCCATTAATTCTCTTTCATACACGGACTTTTGTTGAGCTCTAGTAGACAATCCTTTACTCCAAAAAGCTAGAGGCCGCCCTTCTTGCATTAGTACAGCTCCCAACCCCTTGCTAGATGCATTTTTTTCAATTATAAATTGCTTATTGAAATCAGGTACATCCAACATAGGTAAGTTCACCATAGCAGTCTTCAATTCCTCAAAAGCATAACTAGCTTCAGGTGACCAAACAAATGCATCTTTTTTTAGTAAATCAGTGAGCGGTTTGGCTTTTCTACCATAGTTTTGCACAAATCTTCTGTAGTAACCAGTCAACCCTAAGAAACCCCTTAGGCTTTTGATGTTGGTAGGTGTAGGCCAAGACTTCATATCTTCAACCTTTGAATTATCAGCTGCCACTCCCTCTCCTGAGATGATATGGCCCAAGTATTCTAAACTGGACTGCCCAAAACTACATTTTTTTAGATTGGCTTTTAGATCATTCTGTTTCAATATGTCCAGAACTAGTTGCAAATGTTGTGCATGAGCCTTCATATCAGTGCTGTAGACTAGTATGTCATCAAAGAACACCAATGTGAATTTTCTCAAATAAGGTTTTAGGATGTCATTCATCAAGGCTTGAAAAGTAGATGGAGCATTAGTTAATCCAAAGGGCATTACAAGGAACTCATAGTGTCCATCATGAGTCCTAAATGTTGTTTTTTCAACATCCTCTATTTTCATCCTGATTTGGTGATACCCTGATTTGAGATCCAACTTAGAAAACACATGTGCCCCTCCCAATTCATCTAATAACTCTTCAATAATAGGAATGGGGAATTTGTTAGGAATAGTAATTTTGTTAAGATCCCTATAGTCTACACAAAATCTCCAACCTCCATCCTTCTTTTTCACTAAAAGGATAGGACTAGAATAAGGACTTATACTCGGTCTAATCATTCCAGTGTCTAGCATTTCCAATACTAACTTCTCTATTTCAGTTTTCTGGTAGTGTGGACATTTGTAAGGCCTTAAGTTTGGAATTTCAGTACCTTCTTTCAGATGGATGGCATGATCATGCCTTCTAGAGGGAGGTAGCCCTTGAGGATTCTGAAAAACTTCCTGAAACTGTTGTAGTATTTCCTCAATCATCTCTGGAGTTTGGTGTTGTTGTTGCCGCCTGCCTTGTTCATTATCACACTGCAACAATAATCCTTCACCCTCCTTCAACAATACTTGCATAAGGGCACCATAAGATAGTTCAGTTTTGGTCAAAGCTGGATCCCCTGCGATAGTGATCATTGATTTCCCTTTTTTCACTGTCAACTCCATCTTACCAAAATCTGCCTTCACCTCTCCCAACCCAGCCAACCAATCTAGCCCAAGAACTAAGTCTACTCCTTTCAAACTAAAAAGATAAAAATCTTGAATTACCTCTAATTTCTGCATGTAGAATTTTAGCTTCGCACATTTCCCTTTACTCTTTACTTTATGTCCATCTCCCACTTCAACCATATACACTGGAGTTTCTACTACTTGTAGTTGTAACCTCTCCACTAACTGCTTGGAAATAAAGTTGTCGGAAGCTCCACAGTCAATGAGAATGACTACAGGTATCTCTTCTATGTTTCCTCTCACCTTCCAAGACTTAGTAGATGTCAACCCAGTCATGGAATACATGGATAACTGTAATGAGTTGAAAGAGTCCACCTGACCCAAGTCTTCATTTTCTGGTTCTTCATCTTCTTCTTCAGCTAAAGCAACATCCTCAGCTGTTTATTTTTGCACAAATATTCTCTACTGAAGGGTTCATCACATCTAAAGCACAACCCTTTTTCTCTTTTTTCTTTCATCTCAACACTAGACAGTTTTTTATAATCTCCTCTTGTTCTAGAACTTTCAGCATCTAAGTTTGGTCTGATGGTATTATTCACATTGCCCATGGAAGAGCCCTCTCTCTGTTTATTTACTAAAGTCTGTGGTTCCAGGGTCACCGTCTTACTATAAGAATTTGGTTTATATGAGCTATAGGATCTAGAGTATGTTCCACTATTCTTCTTTAATAACATCAGATTCTTCTGTTCCACTAATATAGCTTTTTGAATTAATTCTGACAGAGTAGCCAAATCATACAATTTCACTTCAGCTTTGATCTCTTCTTTTAATCCATTAAGGAAAATCCCTCTAACAAAATCTTGATTGACTTCCCTCAAAGCTCCAGCATATTTTTCAAACAGTTCAACATATTCCTCAACACTATTGTTTTGTTTCAAAGAAAGTAACAATTTGAATGGATTTTGAATCATAGAGGGTTGGAAGTGCCTTACCACAACAATCTTGAAACTCTCCCAAGTTGGATTAGGGTTGCAACCTTCCCACCATTGATACCAACTAAGAGCTTTGCCCTCCAAGGAAATTATCGTGGCTTGCATCTTCTCCTCTACTGTCACGCCTCTAAGTGCAAAGTACCGCTCCAATTTTTGGATCCACCCGTACGCGTCGTCCCCAAAAAAAATAGGGATTTCCAATCTTCTCCAACAATTTGGATTCAGACTCCGCTGATGACTCTCTCCTTCATTCTCACTTTCGCTTCCATCCTCCCGCAAACGTCCATTTCCGTTTATCCCCAATTTGTTGGCTATCGCCGATAACAGCTCTTCGGTTTTCTGCATTCGAGCTTCGTTAAGCTCCAATCGCAATCTCATTCTCTCGCGATCTTGCTTCAGCTCCTCCATCTCTTGAGTCCAACTCTCATCGTTTCGTGCCATTCTTCTGGTAGAGACCATAGACGATTGCGGCAGCGATTTGTTGGTGGTGGATCTACTCCCTCAGGCACCAGAAACGGTGCTCTGATACCAGTGATACAACCACTGGAATTAACAAAGAAAGGGAATTGAACAATGAATCAATCAACCTAATCAGAATCAGAGTGATTCTGCTAGGAAGAACAAAAGGAATTTTATTGAATTGAATAAAAGAAGAATGGTTACAATAGGTCCCACGACCTTGCTGGTTCCACAACCAAAAATTCTGTTAACAACCAAAAACTGACTCAACTTCTAACAGCTATTCCTTCTTATAGTTCATTTATTCACTAACTTCCTAACTAACTTTTAGACACGTGTTACATTAGGAGGTTTTCAACCAAACTCTCCTATTTCCCCTCTGATATACATTTCTAATAGTAGGCTTAGGGCTATTAGTCTTATCAATACATATCTTCTTGAATCTATTAAATTATTGTTTACACTTAAAAATAAATAATTTGTTAGTCAAGAACACTAGTCGAATTTTGGGTAGTTGAATTATTCTTAGTTGAAAGAAGATCAAGTGCAAAGAAAGTAGTTGAATAGTGATTCAGTTGAGTATTTCTCAAGTTTACAAGAATCCACAAGGATTATCGAGGTTCAAGACTAAGTCAAAATCCGCCATAATTTGATCATTTGACAGTTACACTTACCTTCCATGTTTTTAGCATCACTAACAATCAACATAGATACACGATTGTAGGGACAAGCATATTGCAAACATGGCACACTAAAGAAACAGGAAAAAAAGTCTATCATGGGGTGCCACGAACTCCCTCAAAAGGGAGTTATCACATACTACATGTGTAATTAGTCAAGCATGGCTACATGTCTATAAGTCGCAATTTATTTTCAGTTGGATTAGCTTTGACTATAGATGCTAGTACTTGTAATATTTTTAACACACAAAATGAGTCAAACAAGCTTTTTCTTATCAATTGACTTTGTTTTATGCATTTCGTAGTTTAGTAGCTTAAACACTCGCGTTGTACTTAACATTCTTTGGAGTAGTTAAGGAACTCATAACTAAAGGACACAATTCTTTCCTAACATAATCGTTTGAAACAAAAGGAAGTCAAAAGTTGAAAACGGTCAACCGTTTCCTCGATTGAATCTTTTCCCAACAACAAATTTGGCACGCCCAGTGGGACACTACAGTAGCGATCATTGATAAGTTCACTTCGCGACTACTTTTGGAGAATGCACTTGCATTATAATGAAATTCTCGACAATATGGAGCAACCATGATCATCAACATAAAAAACTTCAAGCACTGATGATCCTCCTAAAAAGGTGGGAATGCCTACATGTATAGTTGTTTCTTATGCCTCTAGAGAACGAGGGGTTGATCCACCTGAGCAACCAATGATTATGACAACGTCTTTCATTGGACAACAAATTGACATGGGGATACATGACCTTTAATATCAAGTCTCTTGACAACATACTGACATTGTTAAACCTATGGTTCATAATGAATTTCAACAAACTAGGGAGTTAGAGACAAAACGACTCAATTTAGATGATAAATATTTCACTTATGTAGTCCAAGGGAACTAAGGTCAAACAGGCTACCAAAGTCATCTGATTGTCGCAATAGCAGGGCCGTCTCAAGTGTGGTCAAATACTTTACAACATGTACCTTTTGTTTCTTACAATTTGCATCCTTGTATTTTTGCCACAGCTAACCTTGGGGGCACCCTATAGAAAATTATAAATATAATTATTTTTAATAATATTAATAATAATAATAATAATATATCATCATTATTATTATTATTATTTATTATTATTATTAATGGATTATTTATTATCATCATTATTATTATTATTTATTAATTTAATTATTTTTAATTTATTAAATAAATAATAACAATTATTAAAATGATATAATAATTATTAAAATGGCTAAAAAAATTCACTCCTCATACGAGGTCGTTCCTCGGGCCAACGACCTCCAACTAAGTCTAAAATTTTTTTCTCCTTCAACTCGTCGCTCTCTGAATCAGTTATTTGATTTCCAAAAAATAAGACAATCAAATAATATCAATTGAAAATGAGGTATTTCGGTATAAGAGAGAGAATATATATATATATATATATATATATATATATATATATATATATATATATATATATATATATATATATATATATATATA
>JBBPBS010000577.1:4761078-4828761 GCA_037974835.1 Cicer judaicum
TCCTTTTTTTTACAAAAATTCATCCAAATTTTCAAACAAAACACATAAATTTAGTTATATTCTTTCATATGAAATAAACTTTATCAAATTTGTAGATCAAATCTTCAAATAAACTCATATTTGTCATTCTTTATTTGATGTTGTTAGAGATGAAAATATGAGTTTATTTAAAGATTTAAGTTATGAATTTGATGAAATTGCATTATATTGAGGATGATAATTAATTTTATGTGTTTTGTTTTAAATTTTTGATGAATTTTTTGAAATTTTACAAAAAATAAGGATAACATTGTTGACATTTTAAAACTTAAAAGATCATATTATCACTATAAATTAAAATAAATGACCAAATCGAGAAAAAAAAGAGATAAAAGACTAAAACGTTAACTGAATTTAAGTTAAGGGACTATAAGTGGTATTTATCTATTAAAATAATATAACACATTAATTTAATATTAAATATTATAAATAATTAGCAACACATTATTATCTTTTATAATGTAGAGGTGATAGTTTGCGTCAGAATAATATATATATATATATATATATATATATATATTTCTCATCTATTCGTTAATGCTATAATTTACCTTATATATTACAAGTTCAATTCATTTTATTTAATTCAATTATTAATTAATTAAATATTATTTTGTTAAATAGTTCTTTTATGAAATTTTTACTTTTTTATTTTATCATACGATCCTATTCTTTTACTTAACTGAAAATAATATTAAATATTATAAATAATAAGTAATATCTAGAAATAAATCAAGTAGTTTTGATTATAGAGCCTTCAATGACTATTTATAAAAATCGAAGCAAACATATGTTTTAAAGTGGCAATTTGCATACGTGTCATCCATGTAGATGGACACTTAACAAAGCCAACTCTTCAAACTATTGAGTGAAAATGGGGAGCGAAAATGTAATTATACCTATTAGATTAAAAATATAGTTGGATGTCATTTTATATTTATTAATTTGTTCGACCCACTAATTTTATTAACTACTTCAAATTCAATCTAAGAGTTTTTCCTCTATTAACTAACTTGTTTGTAATTTATTATAAGCTTGTCTGCTACTCTTTCCGTCTCACAATGAATGTCACTTTAACAAAAAAAAAATATAACAACCTCTCTCACAACTTTAGAAATATTTATTAGATTAAGATAGTAATTAGATTATTTAATTTTTTTGTTGTTAAAACATAATACAATATTTTCTAGTAATATTTAATTTATATTCAAAGTCAGAGTGGACAAGTGGTAGTATTAACAATATCAGTGTCAATGTTTCTCTTTCTCCCTCTCATTCATGAGTACATCAACCCATTCAACGTTTTCCTTTCTTTAACCACTAACTCCACTTTCTCTTCCATCCTAACACATTCCTTTCACTTTTTTATTGTTCATCATCAATATTCTCATCTTTTTATCCCTCGAGATTCTTCAATGGAAGCAATCATCACAAGTTATGTCCCTTCAATTTGATCTCGTGCATGCCTTCTCCTTCATATTTTGAGCCGCCTACAACCAAGACAACACTAAAAAAACATAAAGTCCAAATCGTGGAATCTCATATTTGGTCCTTGCAACATAGGTAGAAGTATTAAGAGTTAAAAAACTAGACAACTTCCAAAGTGTGAGTTCTTTTCCTATAAATTTTTTTCGCAATTGCATGGGGGTTTCTAGGTCTATTTTAAATTCATTTAATGTTAGGAAATTTTTTTCTAGGTTTGAAGTAATGGAACCTTTAAAACTAAAAGTGAGGAAAACTGTTAGGTTTGGCATGTAGGAACCATTGAAACTTGCATTCTCCTCTTCAAAATTTATCCATTCTGCATATGTGCGTGTGAACATTTATAATGTGTTAAGGATTGAATGAATAAGGGTGAGTTGTTAATAAGCTAACTGGTGTATTGGTATATTGTTCGTGTTAACATATTCTTTAAACCTTCCTTATAGAAGTTCCATGTATCTGCTGAAATTCCTTTTGGACGTAGATTCCCTTTGATCCAGTTCTTCCTCTGATAAGATGTCATTAGATCTAGTTCTCCTTCTGATCAAACTTCATTTAATCTAGTTCTTCTTCTGTTTAAACTTCCTCTAATCTAGTCATTCCTCCGATCATATTTCCTCTGATCTAGTTCTTCCTCTTATCTGACTTTCTCTAATCCAATTCTTCATTTAACCTAGTTCTCATTCTTACGCGACTTCCTTTGATCATGTATATCCTCTGACGTGACTTCCTCTGATCAAGCCATCTTGTGATCATAATCCCCTCTAACTATAATTTCCCTTAAATAATTGACTTCAGACTAACATGTACTTACTATTTTAAATTTTTATTAAGTTGAAGTTAATTAATCAATTGCAATTGATGTGATAATTAGGTATGTATCATATATAAAATGCCATGACATGCATAATCTTAATCAATTACGGTGGAACATTAAAGATCGTTTCAAAAATGAAATATATGTAAAGAAAGAACAACTGGGACACCGATTAGGATCACGACCAAACTAACTTTACCAAGAGGTTCTAATCCCACAAATTTATATGCTATAACAGATAGGACGGCTTGAGGCAGCAATTCAGACATCAGCGGGTAAGACTCTATAATTATGTGTGTTGAAATTGTAACTTATTTAATGTTTTAATACATCAGATGATGTTTTGCATATTATGTATTATGTAGTTACAATGACATTTCAATTATTGTACTTATGAAGACTTATATGATTGCCTCTGAAATTTAAAAATATAAGAATTATTATAATTTTCTAGATACATGGTTATGATTATAAAAAAAAAAAATTATCAAGATAAATGTCATTTTCAATGTAACTTTATTTTTTCTTTCAATTATATTGCAACTTTATTTCTTATCTTCAATTATATTCTTCAATTATTACTAATTACGTTAATTCTAAAATATTATTCTATTATACAGTTATGATAATGAGAAACACAATAATAATTTAAAAGAATAATTTTAAAAAATAATCATTTTTATCTTTAAAGTATTACATTTCTTAATTTATTGTAGGATGAAAAAGTATTATCTAACTTACATGTGACTGCTCAACTTCTTCTTTTACCACGAATTTAAGTTTTTATTTTTACTTTGTCATTACTTCAGCAACAAACTTTGTTTGTAGCGTCATGAAATTTAGCGAAATAAAATCCAGGGAAAGAAAGAGGTCTCGTAGCCAGCAGCATCCTAACTAGTTCACCAAATGAGTCCAGAGAGAGAAAGCTGCAACTCACGGCACTTCACATGGCTCATGAAATCTTGCTTTCCCAATCCTCACGATACCACAACAACAACCACCACAAAACTCTCATCACAACCGCAGCCCCACCCTACTTCCCCTGCACACGCCGCCACAATATCCTCCCTCCCAGACGACATCGTTTTAGATTTCCTCACTCGCGTTCCTCCTTCTAACCTTCCTTCTCTTTCCCTCGTCTGCCGTCGCTGGTCCCGCCTCCTCCATTCCTCCGACTTCTCCGACCTCCGCCGGCACCTCAAACTCATCCGCCACACAGCCATTGCCCTCACCGCCAACGATTTCGGATTATCCGCCGCATCTCTACTTGACGGCGCTTGGAACTCTTCCTTTTTCCTCCCTTGCTACGACGCTATCTCCCTCCATAATTTCCATTCTCTCATATCTCAAGCGCGCGTCGCTTCGATTGGTTCCAGAATTTTCGTCGTCGGGAGTAATGCTACTGTACGGTACGACACATGGGCGGGAACGGTGGTCCCTTGCTCCAACATGATCTTTCCTCGAAAGAAATTCGCACTAGCCGCCGTTTCCGGGAAAATATACATCGCAGGCGGATGTTCCAGGACTGCCGCGGTTGAAGAGTATGATCCAATGACAAACACGTGGAGCGTGGTTTCGCACGCGCCGAGGAGGAGGTACGGTTGCATTGGAGCTTCTACCGACGGAGTTTTCTACGTCATTGGTGGGTTGAGAATTGGCTCAGCAGAGCAGAACGAAGTCTCACGCGCTGTATTGGGAACTGAGACTCGCGCAGCTTATGCTAGCTCAATGGATTTGTATGACGTGGAAGCACGTAATTGGCTTAGGAGTCGTGCGGTTCCCGGCGGAGGTTGCGTGGTTGCCGCTTGTGCTTCTGCCGGTAAAGTATACGTGCTGACTAGCCATACGGTGGAACTTTGGTTTTGGAGTTTTGAGGCACAGAGGAAATGTGGAGGTCGTGGTGGCGCGTTGGGAGAGTGGTGTAGGATAAAGAGTCCGCCGCTGCCTGTGCAGGTTAGAGTGGATACGAGAATGAGATTCAGTTGTGTGGGAATGGGAGATAAGGTTGTGTTGATCCAAGTTGCTGGATGCGTGAACGCAGAGAGGAGGAGCGGTTCAAAAGAAGGATTTGTTTTGGTGTATGATTGTGTGACCGGAGAGTGGGAAAGAGGGGCTGATTTGCCGGAGGTGTATCGACGCGCCGCCTACGTGAGTGTGGAATGTTGAATTAACGTGTGTAGTGAGACCAGCAGACAATGCTGCGTGAATTAGGGGTATCTAAAATCGAAGTTTGTGGCCCATTGAAAGCGATCGGTTTATTAATTAGTTAATCTTTTTTGGAACGAGAATTAGCTGTGATAGGTCTATTTTGGCTTGTTCTCTGTAATTTAGTTTACCTTTTCATTTTAATTTTAACAAAAAACACTGTTGAAAAATTATTCACATTTATTGTTATTGAACCTGTCTTGTTTATTGATTTGGCAAGGTTTAGTAACATCTTTATATCTCTTCAGTCATAATTCAATTTAGTTGTTTGTTCTGGCTTTTTTTATTGTTTTACCAAAAGAAAAAATTTACTAAATTAGCGTTCATTATTAATTAAATATTAAATTATTTTCTTTTTTTATTTTTAATATTTCTATTGAAAAATTGGTTTTCCCTTCTCCAACTTCTCAACTTTTTTTAAAATGAACAAGAGAAACCGGTTTTTCACGTATCGATTTTTCAATCTATTATTATTTTTTAATTATAAAATTTATTTTATTATTTATAAAATCTTTTTTTATTAATAATACTATTTAGTAGTGTACATAAATAAAGAATTTGATCAATTAATAATAAGATAGTTATAATTTATAAATATAAAATAATACAATATATTATTTTTTGTTAACATTTTTTATAATAATAAATATATATTTTATTAATCAATAATTAATATTTTAATTAAATAATAAATTTAAGTTTTATTATTATTATTTTAATTAAATAATTAATTTAAGTTTCATTAAACATACAAATACAAAATTATAATTAAACATACAAATACAAAATTAACTAATTTTATTACAGTAAACTAATTTCTATCGGGAGTATTAGTACGATAAGAACATTTATTCTTGCTATGTCCCTCGTTCCAACATAAACCACGTCTCTTAGAGTTTATATTTTTCTCATGTTGATCTATTTCAGTATGAATGGAGTATATTGTGGACGACCTTTTGAATCTTTTCTCATGGGTGGATTGTGGCACAATTTTATTCCATTGTAGAGCCTTTTCCAATTCTTGTTGTAACTTTTTGATCTCTTGTTCTTTAGAATTGAAAAAAGATTTTGTTGTTACCACTTTGGCGGTAGGGGTGTTATTGTGAAAAGGAAATTTGATATCCAATGCGATGATTTTTTCACCAAATTGCGATATTCCTCTTGTGCACCACAACCTATAGGCACTAATTATCGCTCTTTTCTTACGACATTTTCCCAATACTTGTGTGTTCTTCTTAGCCGACTATCATCAGGAATGTATTGTCTACGAAAGACAAAATATTGTTACATCCATCCTCAATAGTTTTCTCATTGGGCAACCAAGTTGTCTCAGTGCTACATGAGGATTATAATTTATACACCCCTTAATTCTCATGAGGGGAAAATAATGAAAGTCCCCACATCTACATATCATTTCATTTATACCCTGACTTCGAGAGTACCACTAGACCATTCTTTCATTAAGATTCTCCAAAATTTCAGCCCATTCTTTCTTACTCTTAATTCTTGGATGATGTTCGTCTTGGAATACATATTTGACGAACCAAGGATAAAATATTGGCGAGCAGTAATGAATTAGGCCCCCCTCTCTTTCTCATGAAAGAAGTCGATAGAGCAATAAATTACGGCCAGAACCGCTGGTATTGGGTTCTCCCCTTTATGCTTGTTAGCCAAAAATACGTCTATTGTAATAAAATCTACAAAGTCGGGAATAAAACAATTCCATATATAATTTAGGTGAGCATATTTCCAGTATAGTGTCCCATTTTCCAACTCTCGCTAAACATATGGCTTTCTCTCAAGATACTTTCTCGGGAACCCAATCAAATCGCCCTTGTTGATTTTATTTTGCTCTATCTCCTTAATGGGGATATCAAGTGTCCCAACAATTTTTTCAGCAAGGAGTAGTGCTCTATATATTGCTAAGGTTTGCTCTTCTTCATCAAATGTCCTAAAATTTATTTGAACTCCTTTAACTTTGGGACCAATTGAAAAGTCCTTAAAGGTGAAACATTTGAAATAAGGGTCATAGAATTGGGCCAACTCGATAAGGACATCTGCTTGCACATTAACTTCAAGAAAATCCCGAATTTTCCCAAATTTCCCTGCAAAGATTATACGTTGCACTTATTTCAATTTACAATCAAGATTTTTAAGGTTGCTTACATATTGTTTGAGAACCCTTAATGGCAAGGTCTTTCTTAATGGAGTATTGTTTGAGCCACCATTCAGCTCCATGTTTCCTATAGTTAATGATATTCACAACAAGTCTTAAATTTTATGGTTCTGAAAATAATATGATAATAATTTTCTTCAAAAAGGGCCATGAAAAAGAACGCGATGCAAAAATGAAAATGAGGAGAGTGAAAAATGCATGAGTATACTAGAGGGTAAAAGTAAATATGAAATAGGGTAGATTTTTCCCATATACATACATGTGACTTACATAGCTCTTTTTCTTACTTGGTTCTTCTATGGGCCTTTAACACGAACCTTCACTATAGTTGATTATTAGTAGGTAAAATATTATAATCATACATCGTCCATTAACAAAATTGGGAATATGGTTACTCTTCTCTTTTCTCTTTTGGTGGTTGTCTTTCTATCAAAATAGTCCTTCTCTTGTAACCCTAATTAGATCACTCTCAACTTAAATAAGTGAGACACATGGACTACAATATTTAGGTCTTTCTCCACATAGGAAGGAAACCCAATATATCTCCCCCTCACAATTATGTGGAGATAATCGCCAAACTAACGATATCACAACAAGTTTCAAGTTTTCCTCTTGGTAATGCTTTAGTCATCATATCAGAACCATTATAATAGTTATGAATTTAGCCAATTCCAACAACTTAGCTTCCAAAACATTACGTATTCAATGATATCTCACATCAATGTGTTTGGACCTGTTATGGAACATCGAATTCTTACCAAGATGAATAACACTTTGACTATCGACAAATAATACACATTTTTCTGGAATAAATCCAAGATCCTGCAAGAATTTCTTTAACCAAATCAACTCTTTGCATGCTTTAGTAATGGCAATGAACTATGCCTCAATTCTAGACAATGCTACACATTTTTGTAATCTAGACTATTAAGCCACAACTCCATATGCAAATTTAATCATGTAACCTGAGGTTGACTTTCTCGAGTCAATATCTCCAGCCATATCTAAGTTGGAGTACCCCCACAAAAATAGGTTTATCACCTCAAAAAAAAAAAAGCCTCATACATGTAGTACCACGAAGATACCTCAAAATCCATTTTACAACATTCCAATGCTCTCTACCTAGATTTGTACACACCATTGCATACATCAAACTACCCACAACAAAAGCATATGGAACTCATTCCATGTCTCTTTTCTCATCTTCTCTAGAAGGACTTTGTTTAGAACTCAACTTAAAGTGAGCAGCAAGAAGAGTACTTACAACCTTAGAGTTTTCCATCTGAAACCTTTGCAACACTATCTCAATATAGTGTTTTTGTGACATCCAAAGTTTCTTCTCCTTTCAGTCTCGTGTGATTCTTATGCCAAGAATATGTTTAGCTACTTCCATGTCTTTCATGGCAAAGGACTCGCTCAACTACTTCTTTAACCTGTCAATCTTGGAAATGTTTTTCCCAACAATAAGTATGTCATCAACATATAATAGTAGGATAATGAAATCATTGTTAGAAAATTTTCTAACAAATACAGAATGGTCAGAAGTAGTCTTCATGTATCTTTGGTCACACATAACAGACTTAAACTTTTTGTACCACTGCCTTGGAATTTGATTCAAAATGTATAGACTATTTCTTAGTCTACACACATAGTCTTCCTTGCCTTCAACAAGAAAATCATCAAGTTGCTTCATGTAAATCTCTTCCTCCTAATCTCCATGAAGGAAAGCCGTTTTTACATTCATTTTCTCTATCTCTAAGTCAACAGTAGCTGTCAAACTAACACGGTTCTAATTGATGACATTTTTACCACATGTGAGAAAATCTCATTAAAATCAACACCCTTTATTTGACGGAAACCTTTCACCACTAATATGGCTTTATACCTCGGAAACCTTGAGTTACTCTCAATTTTCACTCTATAGATCCACCTGTTTTTCAAAGCCCTTTTGCCCGTTGACAATTTCACCATATCATAAGTGTGATTATCATGCAAGGATTTTATCTCATCATGCATTGCATCCAACCACTTTTGACTTTCTTCACTCTTCATGGCCTCTTGAAAACATTCATGTTCCCCTTCATCAGTCAAACTCACACTCGTCAGAACCATACCTTGTAGATGGTTGTCTCTGCCTCTTAGAACTCTTGAGTTGGATTAGAGATGATTTAGTAGCATCACTTAGATAACCACAAACAAAAGTAACAAGTAATACGCAATGGATATAAAATTCCCCCAACTTGCAAGAACCCGTGAGGAGCAACAACAAATATATGATAGCAAATTAATCAAAATAAAATAGCATGATGAACACCAATATTTTAACGTGGAAAACCCTCAATGCAAGGGTAAAAAACCACAGGTCGTCTAGAACAAAGAAATAGTCTCATTATAATCAAATAAGGATACAAGAGAGTCTCAAAATGATGCACAGAGTGTGCCTACAACCAGCAAAAACAACAAAGCAATAAATGCTACAAAGGAAAACAAGAAGAGGAAAAATACCCAAAAACATGTTGTACGAGCCCGATTTCTCCACCTCCAGATGTCTTTTCGCGTATCCTACCGTTGAAAATGAAGTCGTAAATGTTATAAATCTGGTGTCTAAAAATCAGCATGATCCAACGGTTAACGAATGCGCAATCGATGTATTTCTGAGACTGATTTTACAAAATTGAGAATAGAGTTACTATTCTCTTTTGGTGGTTGTCTTTCCTATCAAAATAATCTCTCTCTTGTAACCCTAATTAGACCACTCTCCATGTAAATAAGTGAGACACATGGACTACAATATTTGGGCCTTTCTCCACATAGGAAGGGAGCCCAATATCCAACATATTTCAATTCGAGTATAGGGTGTCACAATCACCATCAATCACAAACCTTGAAAATGAGTTTCATCATCATCTTTATCAAACCAACAATCCATATTTTCTCTCACCTAACTCAATTTTTTTCCCTTCATTATTCATACTTCACCTAACCTAATTTTTTTTATCAACAACACTACCTCCAATCTAATCTTCTCCCTATATTATCTATAAAAAACACATCAAAGATGCAAGAAATAATAAGACAATTAACTAACCCTTCGATACACCTATGAATCCCAATAACAATCCCTAAAAATTGAAATTCAAAATCCCCACTTTGTAGTCTCTAATGGCAGCAACAACCTTATGAAACCCTCTTTGAAATTGCTTTTATTTCCAATGTTTTTTTTTCTTTTGACAACCTTGTATATTTGTTCTTTTCCTTTTTATGTTTCCTTTTTTTACTTGTTATGGGTTTTGTCTGGGTGAGATTTTCGATGTTTTTGGTTGGGATTTATGGGTAGGGTAGGTTGGGATATATGTGTTGATACTTTATGGGTGATTAGGTTGGGATGAGAAGATGAAGTCATCACAATTTATTTTTTTGAATTAAAAATCAAGTATTAACATTTTTAATGAAACTCAAGTGTTCATATGGTATTAACTGAATTTTTAGATGAAGAAGATGAACACTTTTAAATTTTTATTTTTATTTTTTTTTTATGTTTTTATAATTAAAAATAATGAGTTGGTGTCATTATTTTCTAGCTAAATATTTTAGGATTGTCCACATGAAGCTAGGGACAAAAAGTAACTTTTCAGATTTTGCATGATGAAATCCAAAAAAAAGAAACATATGGGGCTAAAATTGAAAAATATTATATTTGTGGGATCAAAAAAATATTTAAACCAAACATATATAATTGGTATATTAATATTGCAACTTGAAGCGCAATAAACTAGTCAGTTTCAAAGATTTAGGTAATGTTTAAACACGATAATAGGATCTCATCACCATACAAAACAAAAAATTCAAATGAAAATAATTAAAAAAAAAATAACTTTTACATACTTTTAATGTTTATTGGCAAAATAATTAGACATGTCGTATATCATGAATTCCATCAACTTGAAAATTAACCGGTAAAAAGCATTAAAAAAGAAAAGAATGAATTTAACTAAAATAGACAGTTGTCATTTATGACATTCATAGCCAAAATACATAGAAACATCTTGTCTTTACAAAAATAGACAACTATCATTCATAACCAAAATAAATAGAAGCATTTTGTCTTAAACAAGACACATAGAATCATCTTGTATTGACCAAAATAGACAATTGTCGTTCATAAATAAGTTACATTAACACTTAAATTAAGTTCCCTACAACAACCAAAAAACAAAATAACAACTTCAAAATGGTAGTGGGGTCATCCTCCTACAAATCTCATCCTAATTTCTTAATAGATCCAAACAACCTCCCGATTTTGGATAATGTAAAATAGATTGTGAACTTCAAGCATTACCAACTATTAATGGACTTGCTCGACCATCATCATTATCATCATCTATTAGTAATGGAATTTGTGAATCACTTCCAGGATCATTGTAAACAACTTTAAAAGTAGTCTTCAATTTGTCACTTCTCCTCACATCCTTAACACTTAATTTCTTTGCACATTTTAGTTTTGTTTTCTCAACTTTCAGCAAAATCAACAACAAACACAAAATTAAAATTATATAAACAACATGGGTACCTAGCTAAAGCAACTAATGTTTGTAGAATTATTTAACTTTGAAGAACTACACATACAAATTACACATATGACTAATGATTACGTATATTGTAGAATTTACCTCAACTAGTTTAGAAGCAACAAAAGTAGTAGTAGACACAACAACAGACGTCGAAGCAACAAAAATTTCAAACATATATGCATTAACAAGCTCAAAATCAATTACATAAGCAAGACACATACACATTAACAAACGTTGAGACAACAACAGTTTTAGATGCAAATGCATTAACAAATCCTGAAGCAATAAAATAAGCAATAGTTGACATAGACGCATTAACAAACATATAAGCAGCAACAGTTTCAGATGCAGATGCAGTAATAAACTCAAAAGCAACGACATAAGCAGTAGTTGGTGCAAACACATTAACAAAAGCAAAATCAACAACAAATCAAGTTGTAGGAACTTTAGTAGTAGAAATGGGTTGAGAAGCCTCAAATGAAGCAACAAACTCTGTAGTAAGAGCCTCAAATTCAGGATCCACATTATCTTGAAGTTGTGGAGGTTCTCACTAACTGCCTCAACACCAACAACATTAACTTGTGTTGTAGCAAGATCAACACCAACAGCTGCCTCATCATCTTGAACTTGTTTAATTATTTTTGGCTTTCTCTATACAATGAAATTATGATAAAAAATGTAAAACTAACCTCATTACAAACAAATTTAAAGCATAACTTTATTACCTTATGCAATTGAGCATTTAGATTAACGTCGTTGCTTTTGCATTCCCTTGAATTATGACCATATTGATCATATTTTGTGCATCTATATGATGTATCTTGTCTCTAAGCTCTTCCAAAATTAATATCATTGTTAGTTTCTCTTCTCCTTGATTCTTTTGGCTTTCATGGTCCTTTCTTTTATAGTGGAGGCAACATATTCTCAACTTCCACTACATACCACATGTCTTGCCCATTTATAGGACTTACATTAAAACTATAACAAAGTTCATATGTATCCCTCAGATAACAATTATCAATATAGTCTTTGGGGTTAACATTCTTATGGCCAAAGACAACAACTGCATACACTACACTTTGATAACAATAGTTCAATATGTTATTTCTTTAATTGAAGAGAGACTTCAATTTGGTAATTACTAAAGATTTTACAAAAAAACAATTCACAAATGGAATTGAGCTATGAATAAGAACTAAACCAAACTTAATAACATCAAATACTAACACTAAGAACTATAACAATGCAAAAATTATAATGAATGTTAATTAAAGTTCTGCACTAAAACTAGACTTTTTTTTCACCTTATGTCTAAAAACAAGATTAAAAATAAATTATCAAAACAACTAAAAAATCACACTAAGAAAATTGTTCTTGAAAATAGTTTCTCCAACCAAATTGTGAAGCTATTTTTTGCACATACTAAAAAGAAATTATCAACAACTTCAATCAACACATGTGCAAAACTTTCTTCTCATTGACCAAAAATCACTTTTCAAGAATCAAAATTTTGTACAAACAATTAACTGCATAAATGAATAGATTAAGAGAAAAAGGAAAACAACACCAAATTTTATCATGGTTCAATCACTTCAGCCTCGCTTGTAACCTACATCCAGTCCACCTATCTATGAATAAGTGATTTTCTTCCATTATTGTAAATGATGAATTGTTATGATTACAATAACAAGGTCCTCGAGCCAATTGAATAAACACTCTTTGACTCAATGCCTTCATCTCTTTATGAATCTTGAAATCTTCAATTCTTGAAAACCCTGTAAGGAATCATTGTGAATCCTAATTGATAAAGCTGCAAATCTAACCATTATGAAGCCTTCAACTTTGAATCTTCACCTCTTGTTGATTCAACTCCTTCAAACTTAGAAATTCAATGAGAAATCTAAAAATCCCACCTATCCCAAATTAGGGTGAAAAGAAATCTCTTATTTTCCTTTCCTCTTGATTGAAGATGATGAGCCCCTATCATTCACTCTCACTCACACCAAAGGGTTTCTAAGAGTTTTCAAAGAGTTATTTATATAAGAAAAATGGAGAAGAATTACGAATGTTATCTTATCATAAAAGTGGATGAAGAGTATTTATAGTGTCACATGTGAACAAAAACATCTGATACATTAAAAAAGTCAAAAACGCGTGTCTGATTTGAGTCACATTAGATTTAATTTGAAACCTAAATCTAATTCAAAAATGTTTTTTGACAGGGTGTTTTGAATAACCTTTACGTTAATTCGAATCAACTTAATCCAATTCAAAGGATTATGAAAGTTTAATTCAAATCATCTATGCATTGATTCTAATCACATTTGCGTCTGACAAGTTGATTCTAATCACTTATATATTAACTTTAATCACCTCTACATTGATTCTAATCAACTTAAAATCTATTCAAAGTAATTCTAATACATGTTTAAAAAGGAAATATTTGGCTATATATTCGAAGATAAAAAAGATGTAAAAATCCATTTTAATGCATAATTAAAATGTTAATTTGTTGTTTAAACACAATTGATTCAATAATCTTCAACGATTTGCCCCCTTTAGTTTGTGCTTTGAATTTTGGAAACACTTCTAAACTGGAGCTCCATTATATTCTCCCCTTTTGACATTGTCAAAAAGAGAAAAATAAGCAACAAATGAAAAGTGTCATGTAAGTATAGATCGAATAAGAAACATCTAATCAAGAGAAACCAAAGGAGTTAACATCATTCAAAACATTCATCATAGACATAATACATAAACTCAAATAAGAGAATATAAGGAAGTCAACACAAATCATACATAACATAACCATGACAGGAAATCAAGCGAAGTCAAATTACAAACCAAAGTTCAGCAAAAGGTTGTAAATATGGTAAATACAACTCATTTGCTTGCCAAAATATAGATACACATACAAAATGGTTCAAATCAAGTACTAGCAAATAATGATACAAATGACGAATAAACATGTGAAATATCTTGATTCAAATTTAAATCAACTAAGACATAAATTTGAATACACTTACATAGAAATAATATTTCCAAGTAAAAGTTAAGAAAGATACCTATGTGGTGGAGATATTGAACTAAATTCAACAAAATTAATACGCTTTAATATCTTATCGTTGTTGCATTCTATATTCTACATAGGTGACCAAATATTTATCTTAAGAACTCAAATTTCTTTGAATTTGTCACCTTACACATGTTTGGATCATCTTTAAAAAAATTTATTTATCACTTTGCTCTCAAACATACCTACAAAACAATTAAGTAGGATTTTTAGGTCCTCAACTTTCATTGGGTCTTGGGTGGTTAGTAGCAACATGATTGCATTTGGACATCCAAACCATTCTTCCTTTAGGAACAATGTATTTTCTAATGTAGCACTTGACTAATGTACATATGCCCATTTTTTCAACAATAATGACAAATAATGTGTGGTGCATGAAACTTGTCATTCTCTTTGTTAAATTTCCTAAAAGACTTTTTGAAATTCCTTCCAGGTGATATTTTGAAAGACTTTTTAAAGAAATTTTTGTTTGGTCTTTCAAATAACTCATTTTCCGTAATACGTTTCATGTCTCCATTTGTAACTTGTGTTATTTTGGACTTCAAATCAAAATTTTCTTTTTCCAAATCATCAAAATTCTTACAAATGGCATTCTTCATCCAATTAGTGCACTATATCATCTCAAGCATAGGTATTTTGTGATCTTCATGAGGAGCATTAAGGGTTTCTTTTAAATCACTTTCAACTTTTGAAATTTTAGCTTCCAAAGCCATAATAATTTTTCTTAGAAATATAATCAATTTTGTAGTTCTTTTTGCTTCTTCATGAATTTCTACAATAGCACTATGCAATTGATCATACGATGGTTCATTATCAAAAAAAGTTTGGATTAGAATTGCTTAATTGTGAGTCCTTGCTTTTTCAAACCATGAGACATAGGTTGGACACCTCATTGTCGAAAGAAGTATAAAAGGAAGCTCCATATTGATCGTCTCAAGATATATATACCCTTCAACCTTTTCCATCAGTGTTGGGCTTAAATGGCGCTTTTCCTTTCTTCTTCATTAATATTGGACATTCACTCTTCATATGACTGGTTTTACCTCACTCATAGCAGTGATGGAGTTTGAGTCTTTTTTTACCTCACCCATAGCATTTTGTGTTTGATGAACTTGTTGTAACGTTTTATGCACTTGTTCACCTCTTTGTTGTTTGATTCTTTCTCTTCATTGTCACTACTATTCGATAGCTCTTCTACAATTTTCTTACGATGAGGCTTTGAGAGAAATACACTTATTATTCTTGTTTTTTTCCCTTTATCCTCATCCTTCTTTTTGGAACTCTCTTCATGTTGTTCTAACTTACCAAACAATGTTGTAATTGTCATAGTATGCAAGTTCATTGTTTTCTTAATTGCAGTCACTTTGGATTTTCATTCCATAGTTATACATCTCAAAACTTTGTTTTGTTAAATCCTCTTTTGTTATTGAGAGACACAATAATAATTGCCAACTCCCTGTGAGGAGATCAAAATATTTCTTGCACTTTTTTGTTATCTAAGTTAGTACAATCAATCTCGAGTTTATCAATAGTTTTACCATCTCTTATAATGGTTGGAATAAAAAGCTCATTAACCACATCTTTACAAACCTCCATATAATAAGACATGATATAGATTTTCATACGATATTTTCAAAAGACATTGTTTTCTCCTTTGAATAGTACAGGGGCTTTGTCATGCACACCCTTAGGTTTTGAGTAAGCCATTATGACTAATTCTTGAAGTTTTTGAAACCCTTTATACAAGAACAAACAAGGCTCATGATGTCACTTGTTAGGATTGATGACTAACTGAATCTTAAAGGGGGTGAGTAGATTCCTTACATGTAGTGGATAAAACAATTTTGAAGTGTTTCGCAAAAAGAAAATTATGCTCATTGTAACTATTAATGAAACCTTTGAGATTTATTGAAAAAAACTAGACTTTGATAAAGATAGATCAATATGTTAATTCTTTAATTGAAGAGATACTTCAATTAGGTAATTACTATAGATTTATTAACAACCAATACACAAATGGAATAGCACTATGAATAAGAACTAAACTAAACTTAATAACATCAAATACCACTAAACCAATACACAAAGATTATGATGAGCATTAATTAAAGTTATTCATTAAAACTAGACTTTTGTTTTTCAGCTTATGTCTAAAAACAAGATGAAAATTTAATTATCAATACAACTAAAAGTCTCAAATAAAATTTTTAAATTGACCAAAAATATCTTTTCAAGAATCAAAATTTTGCATAGTCAATTAACTGCATAAATAAAAAGATTAAGGGAAAAGGAAAACAACACAAGATTTTATCCTGGTTCGGTAACTTTGTTTTCGCTTGTGACCTACATTAGATCTTCCTATTAATCAATAAGATATTTTCTACCACTATATTAAATGATGAATTGTTATGACTACAATAAGAAGCTCTTTGAACTAATTGAACATACACTCTTTGATTAAATACCTTCACTTCCTTATGAATCTTAATATCTTCAATTCTTGAAAAACCCTTCAAGAATAACCTTGAATCCTAATAGATACAGCTGCAAATCCAACTTCTATATAGGCTTAAAACTTGAATTTTCAGTTCTTGTTGATTCAACTCCTTTAACTTAGCATTTCAACGAGAAACCTAAAAACCTCAATTATCTCCAATTCGGGTGAAAAGAAATCCCTTCTTTTCCTCCTCTTGATTGTAGATGATGAACCATATCACTCACCAACACTTACTCAAACCAAAGGGTTTCTAAGAGTTCTTTGTATGAAAGAAAAGGGAGAAGAAATGTGAATATTATCTTATAATTAAAGTGGGTCGAGAGCATTATAATGGAAGTGGGTCAAGAGCATTTATAGTGTAACATGAAGAAAAAAAACTTCCTATGCATTAAAAAAAAGCCAAAAATGTGTGTATAATTTGAATCATATTTGAGTTGGTTCGAATGAAACATAAATCTTATTTAAAATTAATTTTTGATAGGGTGATTCGAATCACTTCTGGGTTGATTTGAATCAACATAAATCTTATTTAAAACAACTGATTTTTGACAAGTGATTCGAATCACCTCTACATTGATTCTAATCAATTATTTGTCTGACATATTGATTCTAATCACATATGCGTTGATTCTAATCAATATAAAATCTAATTAAAGTAATTCTAATGCATGTTTAAAAAGACAATATTTTCAAAGATAAAAATGACATAAAAATTCATTATAATAGAATATTAAAATGTTAATTGTTTTAGATCTTAATGTGTGAATGATTATAGATAGAAACTTAACTCCATCATTTGATTTCAACTTAATTTTGACATCACTTAAAATAAACTAAATCCAAACACAAGAAATCATTCACTCATTTATTTAGCCCTTCCGGAATACTAAAAATTAATTTGTGAGGAGATTGATATGTAGCTGAAAGCTTTTATTTCGGTTGATTATGAGAAAAACAGAAATTACACTGACTTGATACAAGTTTGCTTCCCAAAATAGGGAAAACAGGTCTTGACCTTAGACACACTCACCATGTTATAACTGTGCTTTTTTTTTTTTTTTTTTTTTTATAAGAGCTAGAACATTAGAATCTAAAATTAAAATAGATAAAAGCTTGAAACATCACAAGCCAAAAAAATTACAAAATTAATATTCCAAAAAGTTAGTTACGCGGACGGCAAAGACGTCGTTAGTTGTTGTTGCACAACTAAAATTGAAGCATTAGTTTCCATATCCCGCGAAGCAAGCAAATCACCAACCACCCCCAATTCAGAATATTCAGTCCAGTTTTCTAACCCAAGTGTTTGCGAAGATTTAACCCCGTTACGTCTCCCAACTACAATAAAATCAAATTTATTTGCTATTTCCCTTAGGAAAGTTGTTGTTTCAGATGCATCCTCTATAGTTTTTTCCTCATACTTGACATTTTCAAGTTTAACATAAGATCCACGCACTTCCCTTAGCTCCTCATCATCAATCATGTGCTCCCATCCCGTTGAATCATGATCATTTGAAAGCAATCGATACACAAACAAAGTGTTATTTAAATTTTTAGCAAACCTTTTGGCCAAACACAAAGCTTCTCTATCGTCGGGCCCACCGAGGAAAATCATAGCTACTTTACAACCATTTGAAGGATGCGCAAAATTAGTGGTGCTGTCACGAGTAACCAAAATCCCAATTGAACAAGGTGCTTTATCTAAAACCTTGGAATTCAATGCTCTTATATTGTTGTCATTTGATTCAATTGAACCATCTTGTGTCCATCTTACGTGAAATGGAAGAATTATAATAGCAGCATTTTTGTCTAATGCAAGGTAACAAACATCTTCGTGCATAAATGTTGTTGGAGATACTGCTGTGTAAGTGTTAGCTGTTGCTGTACCAGCATAGTCGCGCTCGAAAAGCTCGAAGGTAACAACTAATTCTCCCGAGTAGTTATGTGTGGACCCCGCTTTTTGTTGGAGACGATGTGAGATGAAAATGGGAGTGGTTCTTCCAACTAACTCCATTACATGTACCACGTCAGCAATGAGTGTGTTGTCAGTTGCGGGAGAACAGAGGTCGAGAAAATTCTTTATGTGGATCATGTGGTTTGGTTTGTGCACACATGCAACTAGACGAAGCTCTGAGTTCTTTTTTAGATTCATTATGTTTCTTTTTTGATAGCCTGCGTATTTTCTTGATGGATCATATAATAACTTCACACCTGTTCTTGAGATTGTTGCCAATATTAGGATTGATATTACCATAACTCCAATTGCTTCTTGAGATTGTCTCTGCAAATCAAAATTCATTTAATGTATCAAGAAAATTAGACCGACTAATTTTTATTTAAATATTATTAGATTAAAATAAATTTTAAATCCCAGTAAAATCTTACTATTTTGTTTTTATTCTTTATAAAAAAAAAATTATCAAACTTTTAGTCTTTTAATAGTTTTGGTTTTAATATTTGGTCCTTGATTTTATACAAACTGTAATTTATTTTTTGAATTTTTGAATAATTTTTCAAAATAATATATACCACATTATAAAAAATAAAAATTTAGAATTTTTTAATAAAGAATAAATTAAATATGAATTTTTAAGTGAAAAAATTTAGAGATTCATTTTTAATTTCTCATTCATTAAAAAATTATAAGTTTTTGTAAGTTTGTTAAATATGTTCTAAACATTATTAAAAAAAAATTATTAAAAAATATAAATGATATATAATAATTGATTTAAGATTAGAAACAAAAAATTAAAAATAAAAATTGTTAAGAGACTAAAAATTGATTAAATTTTTATAAGGATTAAAAACAAAATAGGAACATTTTATACATATTAAAAACTTATTTAATCTAATATTATATATGTTAAAATGAACTAAATCCTGATTTTAGTGTTATGGATTTTTTATGAAATTAGACAATAAATTTTTGTTGAAATTAATATTGTATATACATGTGTGTGACTGTTGCGATGATGAACTACTACTTACCAGTCCGTCGTAGACAAGAATAAAGGAGCATGTATCAACTACACCTTTGCAGCTCAAGATGAGGGCAAGGCAAAGACCATCATTTCGGGGCATGTTGCAATAACGGCAAATAGTGACGCATTGCAATAGCTTAATCAAATGCACCATAATGATGAACCCAGACACCACAATAATAAGGGTTGGGGGCCCACATAGGGTGAGATCCACTTTCATTACACAACAAGTTACAAATATGGGAGTCAGAAACCATGAGGCGAACAACTCAAATTGGTTAACTAACTCTGACCCTAAAGGTGGGCCTTCAGGAACAGCAAGGCCCAATACAACTGCTCCCGCCAAAAACGGTTGATTGAATATTCCCGCTAACATACCTAATATGAAAAATGAAACCACAATAGCGTGTATGTATAACTTATTAACGGGTCTTCCTTCTGGCGTGTTTTTCACCATCCATATCATTACTGGTCTCCCAATCAATGGAATCACTATTAGATAACCAATGAATAAAGATAAGTTTTTAATAACAACGAATATCCCGCGTTCTAAGCTACTCATGATGGCGGTTCCGATACCTGCAACGACACCACCTGATAGGGATAGTTTTAAATTTGTTAGAATTAGTCAACTAATATAACAATTATAACCAATTTACTAACAACTAATTATAACAATTTTAAACAATATGAATTAATAACCACCTGAGATATCGCTTACGAAAGCTGACGACAACGCGAGGCGGCCGAGTTCGGAGTTGAGAATTTCGACGTCGCTTAACAAAGAGGCAATGACAGCAAAGGAACAACCGCTATGAGATATAACAACGACAGGTAAACCGTAAGCTTCCTCTGGACCGAGTAGACTTAACCATACTGGGCGGGTAAAAAAAATTAAGACGAAACCGAAGATTATGGGTGTGAAGAGTGAGAGGAGTGCAATTACCCAAACCTTTCTGCCAGTTTTCTTAATTAATGTGAAGTCCATTTGAACAGAATTAAGGAATAAAAAAAATGCGTAGCCAAAAGATGATATTGTATTTAGTATATCTGGACCACCAAATGGAAATAACAACTTTTTGTATTTTACTAATGGTCCTATCGGTATCGACGGGCCCAAAAAAAACCCCGCCTGCAAAAACATAACATTCAATCTAATTAATTAGCTTTCAAAGTTTCAAAATATCAATGCACCAATGCAATTGCAGCCAAAATATCAAAGTTTCGAAGGTTTGTACAACCAAATGGCAATCCAGTTTTTTGTGGTTTATGCATAGAAAATTAATTATGCTTTGCATTGGGATATAAAAAATATAGTTTTAAATTGTGGCTACAAACCTCTATAATACATTTAAAATGCGACCAAAATTATAGTTACAATACGGTTTTCAAAAAATCAAAATGTTACAAATGCAATTTGCTTATCGTAATTTAAATTAGAAAACGGTAAGACAAAATATTACAAATAAAAGAAAAAGAGATGCAGTAAAGTAAGGTAAGGAGGAGGACAAGGATACCATACCATGACTTGTGAAACGAAATAAGAGAACCCTAATCGCTTGAGAAAAAAATGAAAGCATTGGGTGGTCAAGAAAATGGTAACAATTTGAAGCTCCAACATTGTAAATGTTGATTTTGGAGGAAATACAGTGTGAGTAGCCCATATTCCTTCGGCTACTATCGTTTGTGGTCGTTCTATGCACACATTATAGACTTGATAACGTGTTGTGTTAAATGGATCAGGCAATTCCATTATTGACGAGAACAATGTTTTTTCAGCGTCCATTTTTGGTGCACTTGTCTCAAGTGCTCCCAGAAATTATTAATCAAATATTGAACATGGAAATTAAGAGAATTAGTTTGCAATAATAATATAAGAATTTGATACTTAATTACCAACTCGATCGCAGGGAAACATGATTATACTTAGCTAAGCTTGATGCATAAACCTTAAGATGTTACAAATTTGTAAGTTGTTATTTCTCTGTCAAAATAAATAAATTGCAATATTTAGTTTTTCTTAGGTGTTCACAGACTAATTTGTTGTTGGCTTCGTCATCGAGAAAATAAATAGTAAATGCTTTTGCGACAGGTATTGGTTTTGTATTCTTCTAGTTCATATTTATTGTCTTCACAATTAAAAAAATAAAAAAATTACAATTCATCGACAAATTGAAAGGCTCCGTAACAATTATTTATTTAGTTAATAAATTAATTTTTGTGAATGAAAAATTAAAATTAAATAATTTTTTTATTCAATTAAATTTTACTATTTTATTTTTAATTCATATAAAAAAATTTGTCAACTTTTAATCCTTTAAAATTTTCATTTTTAGTTCCTAATTTTAATCTATCTATTGTGTATTGTTTGAATTTTAATAATTTTTTTAATAATTTTTATTTCATGTTTAACAACTGTCTTACAAAAAAATTAGATTTTTTCAATAAATGATGAATTAAATATGAATTTTTATCTTTTCATCCTTACAAATTTATATTTAATAATTATCATTGCTTTAAAAAAAAATTAAATTTTTGTAGATAAATTATTTATAATGTCTTAAATATTAGTGAAAATATCTTTCAAAATTATAAATGATAGACAATAATTACATTAAAACAGGGATTAAAAATGGTATAGCTCACACACAAATGATGTGAGTTACGCATCCTCCAACTCTGCGCGCCCGGTCTAGACAAGTTACATGAAGAAGGGGTAGTCAACTACACACGTTGTAATACTTGAACAAACGAGTAGTGTGGATCTCGAAGATGTAACTTAATAGATTTGGATGTCAAACACCCTAATGCAATGTTTTAATGCTAGTGCACATGATTCTGGAATTTCCAGACATTCCTCAAGGGACGTAAATCAGAAATGCACCTCTCACTGATCAGTATTAATTACCTATTTCTCAAATCTTTACATCTTGTTTACTAACAAATAATATTATACCCTATAATAACATGAAACTTATGCCAAATTTGATATCCTAAGGATAATCATATTGACAAATTATGGTAAACTTAAGTAGAATTGTTTTAATTTGCTTTAACTCCGAAAAGTAAACATTAAACACGTTGACATAAAAACTATTCAGAAATGGATGTATAATAGATGGTTTTTTTATAGTGTGATCTAGAAAATCCTCCCTACATAAATATTATTAAATCATGATAAATATAAATCATATTATTTTGAGAAAACAATTAAAAATTTATTTTATATGAGACACATATCTTGCTTCAGTAACTAAATAAATATTTATATCTAATTTTTAATATCTTTTATAAGTGTTCAACGAGTTTTAAAATCTTCCTAATTTAAGACATGAACACCATCTCACACACCCAAAATTTTTTTATCTAAAAAAGACCTTAATTTATAAGGTTGTTGACTCAATAGTGATCTTAATTTATTTTATGATTTCATTTTTACTTTGGCCAATACTTAAGTGTGAAACCATAGTGATAAGTCTACTTGTTAAATACTATGACCACTATTATCACTAGACTGGTTTGCATCTTTCTCAAGCACATCCTCCAATTTTGCTTGATTCCTTGTGTTCCAAGCTTTTGTCCAAGTGTATAGTGTTTGCTTGTTTTTCCTGAAATGTTACTCAGTTCAAACTGCTAGTTTTATCAAATGATGTATGAACATTGTATGTTTGTTAATTATGTCAAAATCATGATCAAGAGGACTTATGTCTAACAGACATGTCACCTATCACATATCAGCACGATTTATCATAATGTTGTCTATCACAGACCTACACAACAACAAAATTTCTCATAAATATAAGATTGACCAATCAACTCATGGAATCCCCCTGTGACCTATCACGATTACTACTAACTATGGAATGCATGAGTATACTCTTACTATTTTACAACAAGTATTATGTAAATATAGCTATTAAAAGACTTCTCTTTTAATACTGATTACATATTAATAATTTTTCATACTTATTACGGAGTATACTCAAAATATATTCTCATTAATAAAATTCATAACATGTAGCAACTCATATTATCAATCATGAAATGCATAATCATGTCAATATTAATCATCACATGTGCTAACTAAAAATTTGGAAGGAGGTTTTACCTGAAGTATAGATTTTTCAACAACTATCGTTACCACAATTAAACACAAAGAAAATCTCGTTCGTGCCAACACCTTCAATCAAATAGTGTTTGACTTTGTCAAATTAGTCCCCGAGACTTTAACTATCTTATAAACCATTTTTTACTCCTAGTCCCTTAGAGTATATTTACTAAAATAGTTTAAAACAAGTAAGGACTAATAGTATTATTATCTACTATACACACTTTCAACATATAAACTATATTTTTAGAAGTTAACATCCTTTAAATTTCTCATAGAATTCACTAACAAAAATTCAAAACGTCTAAAATTGTTTTTCTCAAATTTTTTTCACAGAACCACAAATTTTCTCAAATTTGCCATAACTCATTTTTTTTATTCAAATAACTACAAGTTTGATCTACTACATTTTTAAAGACTAAATATTCAATCAAAGTATTTACCTCATAACAACATAACCAAAATCGATAAATATTTTTCTAGTTTCAAAGTTCTAACTCTTTTAAATAGTTTCATTCCATTCAAAATATATCAAATATTTTATTTGTCTTTTCTTATCAACAAAGTTTGTATTTTAATTCATGAAATTTGGAATCTTTTAAAAAAAATAAAATTTTAACTCGACTTTAACCTTTACTTAATAAACACTACTAATAATTAACGTTTTACCAGCGAAATTTCATGAGGACTTAAGCTAAAAAACTGCAGGAAACACGTTACCTATAGATTTACCTGTGGAATTATTTCCTCACGTAAAACTTTCGCAGATAATTGTTTCTCGAGGATTTGGAATTCGCGGGTAAAGTACCTGTCGATAATTCTGCAGGAAAAACTGAACATATTCGCAACAAAAGTTTGGCAAAGAATTCCATCTTTAGGAATTTTCCTATGACATTTCTTGCGACCATTTTTGCATGTAATTTTCATGAACGTTTTCAAACATAATTCCACATGTAATTTCGCAACAAAGTTCACATAAAATTCAGATTCACAAGGAAATCTACTTTTTTATAACATATTTCCTAAAGTATTTTAAATTAGTTTGTAATTATAATATTTATAAAGTAGAAAAAATGTTAAAAGATCAAAATTCAAAATATAATAACAGGTACAAGAATTATACAGTAAAGGGCAATACAATAACTTTACAAGTAAGGGAAAAATTCAAAATACAAAGAATCGTTCTTGTTTGAGAAAGAGATTTTGGAAGTTGAAAGCCTTGACTGCAACGACAAACCAAGAGTCATAGGAACATCTGTCTCCTCTATTGTAGCAGCAAATAAGGAGGCTACAACTAACAATTGCATTATCCAAGCTCTTTCCTTCTGCAAGTAGAAACATAGCATATTAACATTAGATCAAAACCAACGGAGACTAAAAAGCCTTTTTACTTGGTTAAACTTTTCTTCATTCATAGATAACACATGAAATCAAGCAAATGATGGAATCAATCAATAACAACAACCAAAAGTTATATTAAATGCAATCATACCAAGTCTACGATATGGATAGTAACAAATCAGAATCACTCAAATTGTTAATGTGTCAATGTCCAAGGGAAGACATTATTGTCATAACTTTTGTGATTTAGTCTCCACAAATTTTGTTTTAATCTTCTCTTCATGTTTATGTCCTAAGTTGTATTTGAAATTAAACTCTGCTTTAAGCATACAAATGATAAAGTCAGTATCAAAATTCGACACAATTCAGATTGTGCAATTGGTTTATCAATCAAAGGTAACATAAATTCAACCCACACACCAATAGTTTCAAAATTTATCTAATTTTTCTCTTGGACCCAATATTTGTAATCTAACATTTTTATAATCCTACATAAAGAGCGGAAAAAATCTCTAATTCTTATTACCTATATTGAAGCTTTGATATACTACGGTAGCTTCTCACCTTTAATCTACATGGATCTTAAATAACATTACCTATATACTGTTGGGAAAAATAGCATAAGTTCAAAAGAATTAAGACACAAGAATATAACGTGGAAATTCCAAAATTGGAGGAAAAACCACGGCCGCTGCCTAAACCGGGAACCAGAGAATTAACACTATGTGAAAATTGTTACAACACATAGACTTCTCTCACTCACACCCAACACCCCAGTACAACCACACTCTTACAAAGCAAATATTTAAGCTAAGTCAGATACAAGCTTAAGTGCTATTGTTGACTGGTGCATTTGAAAACAAAGGACCAAAACCCAATATATAGCATTGGCCTTCTCCTTTGTAGGAAAAATATGACTTCTAATGCTAAAAAGATGTATATGACAATCAAATAAAATTCACAAGAATTTCAATCAGTTTAACCAATACCAATTTATTAAACAGAATATCAATCAAGGTCCCAATGAAATAATTCTAGGAAAAGGTTCACAATTACATGTAATGACTAATTAATGATGCATCAAACACAATAATTGTTCAACAGAGAATATGGATACAAACATGTAAATTTAATCTTTCAATCAATATCAAATAGAACATGTATGCAATATTAATCAACCAATCAATAAAGAAGTAAAAGATAAGGGATAGGAGAGTGATACTCAGATATTTATCGTGGTTCGGTTGTCTGTAAGACAACCTACGTCCAGTCCCGAAATCAACTTGATTTCAACCTTTCTTTTCAATAGAATCTTTCAGAGTTATTTCTTACTGATTGTCCAGCACTCCCTGCCTATCTATCTTAAGACTAAACTCTCCTGCTTCTATTCTTCACCACTGTATCCCTCAAGTCACTCAGCAGACTCTCCCAAGATCACAGTGAAACTTCTTCTTGATGAGCCCTCTCAACCAAGAAGATGGTTACCAGTTTCACTACTGAATTTTACAGAAGTTTTGTTACAATGTTGTTTTACAAAAATTAACAACAGAAAAGATCAAAAGATCTTTCTAGAAAATGCAACTTGATTTCAACCTTTCTTTTCAATAGAATCTTTCAGAGTTATTTCTTACAGATTGTCCAGCACTCCCTGCCTATCTATCTTAAGACTAAACTCTCCTGCTTCTATTCTTCACCACTGTATCCCTCAAGTCACTCAGCAGACTCTCCAAAGATCACAGTGAAACTTCTTGATGAGCCCTCTCAACCAAGAAGATGGTTACCAGTTTCACTACTGAATTTTACAGAAGTTTTGTTACAATGTTGTTTTACAAAAATTGACAACAGAGAAGATCAAAAGATCTTTCTAGAAAATGCGACTTGATCACACAATGATGTTCAAACTATAAGGATTTGCCAAGTGGTTTAGTTTTCTCAAAGTATTGTGTGTGTGTGAAAAGTTCTTATCAAAAAGTGATATTCAACGTATTTGGTGTCTCAAAAGTTCTGGTTCAGAAAAATTTCAATTCTCTGTTTGAAAAACATATTTGAGACAGTTTTTATATGTTTCAGAAAAACACATATAAATCGATTTCCCAATCGATTTTATAAAGCCTTGAAACACTCCAATTGATTTGCCAATCGATGCTCGTGTTTCTTGTTTTTCTTGAATCTTGAAAACATATGAATCAATCAATTTGGCAATCGATTGTTTTAATTCACAACTCAGAAAACTGAGACAAGTTCATATCAGCATCGATTGAGTAATCGATTTCGAATGTTTTGTTCAAATGACAAGATCAAAACAATCGATTACACAGTCGACTGATAATCCATCATAATCAATTTGACAATTGGTTTGTAACTTAAAACAATTACTCCAATCGATTTGTCAATCGATTGGACTAATCACAGGGACTCCAGTAATTTGCACTAATCGATTCGTCAATCGATTTGCTTTGTCCTAGTGCTTCAGCTGTTTTATTCCAATCGATTTACCAATCGATTTGAATTGTTACAGGGACTTAGCTATTTTGAAAACATTGATTTGCCAATCGACTAGGAACTTGGTTTCTGATATATGATTAAACATTTTAAAACCCCAATCGATTTGTCAATCGATTAGTATATGTCTTGCAAGTCAAGAAACAAAATTCAATTGATGTCTCAATCGATTGGATTTGTCACAGAGCTTCATACTTATAAAAACTTTTACTCAATCGATTTGCCAATCGATTTGGTTTAGAAATGGTTGTCTCTGTGACTGTCTCAATCGATTTATCAATTGATGTTCCAATCGATTGGTATGTTACAGAGGTCAAGTCTGATACAAATTAAGCTCGAAATCGATTTGTCAATCGATTTGCAAGGATTTTGGCTTGCCCCTGTAACTCACACAATCGGTTTCTCAATTGATTCATGAATCGATTGTCCAATCGATTGAGTTACACCCAGAGTTCAGATTTCACTAAGTTCTTTCACATAATCGATTTGTTTAGTGATAACTTTACCTCTGAGTCAATCAATCGATTGCCCAATAGATGTATCAATTGATTAGCCAATCAATTTGTTTACTTAGTTCAATTTAAAATCATATTTTAACTTGGCAAATACTTATGCATGAAATCATATATGACAAGTCTAAAAACTAATTAACACAATCACTAATGACACTTAAGCATAGTTGTCTTTGTCCAGCACATGCTTCACTTTATGCTTGATTCCTTGCGTTCCAAGCTTTGTGTCCATATGTTTAGTGTTTGTGTGTTTCTACCTGAAATGCAACTTGGTTCAAACAGTTAGCTTAATCAAAAGATATTGTATGTTTGTTAATTATGTCAAAACCATAATCAGGGGGACTTATGTCCAACATCCTTATTCTCCCACACTAAAGGATGTGGGACTTGCAATCAACCCCAACAATCTCCACCTTGATTGTAAGAGTTACAGCTTCCGCTTCCATTGTCTTACCGACAATCATACTCCACCATAAAAAGTACACTTCACTTGGAACTAAACCATCCCAAGTGTCGCGGTCTAAAATTTCGAGTTTTTCTCGAATTCAATGGAGTCACCACAAAATTTATTTAAAAACAGTGAAAATATTGGGAAACCCTTAAAAATGTAAAAAATAAAAAATGGTCTTTGAAACCAGATTTTTTTGAGTTCAGGAGTCGATTATGCATAGGGAAGGTATTAGCATCCTACGACATCCGTTAAAAAACGGTTACCTATAATTAATTGTGCAAAATTATATCAACTTAACTATATTTGTTTCTCTTTATTATTAAATATGGATATAAATTATTTTTTATAAATGTAATTTTTGAGATAAAAGCGTGTTTAAAAGAGTAAAAAAAAGTTTTTATTATTGTGCTTGACAAGAGTGTGATCTTGCTCCTACGTATCTCCCGGTGCGATGGAGAAATGAAAGCTATGTAGTTCTTGGTTGAAAATGCGGATGTGTTGATTGCTTTTAAATAAATTGTATTTTAATTTTGACAAACATAAAAAAATAAACTTGTTTGATTTGAATAATTATCTTAAAATATGAATTTTAAGACGATCGAATTGTACGACTCGTGTCTCAAAATTCAAGGAGTAAAAAGATGTCACATCTAATTTAATCCTCTTAAGAATATTTTATTTTTTTATTTTAGAGTTTCAAGACCACTAAATAGTACAACTTGTGTCTTACCAACTCAAATAAAGTGTCACAAAAATAAAATAAAATGATTTTAAATTATCTTATTTAAAAAAATTATGTTTTAGAACCATCAAATTGTACAACTCGTATCCTGACAACTAATAGGTTAAAAGACAATACATCCAATTAGTTTTTTTTTAATAGAAAAATTTCTCTATATATTTAGCAGATTTAGTATTTATTATAAATGTAATTGAATTTAATACATAAAATAAGACTTATTTGAAAGAAAAAAAACATAATAAATAAATAAATAAATGCTAAAAATATTAAACTTATAAAGGACCAATGACCTAAAAATCTAAAAAATAAATTTTATAAGTAATCATAAAGAGAAATAATAAATATATAAAAATAAATCAAATTAAAAAGTAATAATAAAAGCTAAACCTAATTTAACAAAAGGAAAGGCAACTCATACCCTAAAACCAAGCAAAGCGCCGTTGGCAACACATGAAGGAGAGGAACTAATCGCAGAGCAGAAGAGAACCAACGCAAAAAGAAACTACACAGAAGAGAACCAACGCAGAAACTAAAAGAAACTAACGCAGAAAGCAAAAAGACTTAGAGGTTCAATGAGGATGAAAGGGTTGATTCTTATTTTTTCTATATAACAACCACAAATTTCATTTTTCTTGATTAATAACTCATTTATATACGGTAACGAGTAAAGATGAAAATAAATACCTGAATCTTTCTTCTATTTGTTTTTTCTCCTATTCCTCTGACTATTCTTCCTCTTATCTTTGAGTGTTTTTTAAGTATTTTTTTGTTTCTTTCTTCCCTTCTCTATTTTGATTTTTTCATCAATTTATAGGTAAACTAGTGAATGTTTTTGTTTATTAGATAAACTCAAGTTCTAGATCTTGTATTATTTTGCACTAATTTTAACTGGATATTACATTGTTTTTGCAACAAATTTTAAGCAATGTACTAATAGGGAAATACAAAGGATCTTGATAATATAAAGAAAATAAAAGTTTGTTTTCTTTGACAGGAGATTGTGTATGTGTGTGAAGAAGAGGAAGCGTGAAGAAGAATGTATTTGCTTTTTGGTTTGCTGTAAGAAAACGCAGGACAGGCTGTAAACTTGATTGTGTTGCCAATCCAAACATAGAAAAAACTAAACTGGGTTGTTGTAATTCAACTTTTATTTTTAATATTATTTAAAATTTAGTATACATTTAAATTTGGATTGTAAAATACTAATTTGTATATTTCTGTTAATAAATGTAAAATATTTATTAAATATTTATTAAATATATTATTATTATTATTATTAAAATATTTTTAAATTATTTGGACAAAAATTAGGTACTACATCAAGAATTTTCTCCACTTGGAGCTAAATCATTCCAAGAATTTTCTCATGTCGAAACCTAGCTGAAATTTATGGTGCAACTCCCATGTTGGCTTCCAGGAAGTTCTTCAGCCATCGACACATCACCACACACATTGCATCAATGCCAACCAATGCCCGTGTGCTGTTTTAAATCCGCTAGCAATAACTTGTCCTTTTTCATGGTATAGCGGAAATACCATAAGGACAAACTTTATCTTCTAGATGAGATCACCATCATCTCCCAAAACAAGAGAGACATTGCCAGCACTAGTCTCAGAGTCTTTTTCAGATACTGCTCCACCTGGACAATTTCTCTTCACATGCCCAAACTTTCCACACTCCCAGCACACCAAATTCTTTGCATGTATCTTCTTCCCATTAGCCCCACTTCTAGTTAGCAACATTGAGCTTGATGAAGTGCTTTCATCATTTTTCATTCTCCTTTCTTTAGAAATAATTTTAGTTGCAACTTCTTCAAAACTCAAACTTTCATTCCCATACATCAGAACAGGTTTAAGATGAACATAGGAAGGTGGAAGGGACAAAATGAGCCTTAACGCTTTATCTTCATCATCAATCTCAACTTTGATAGATTCCAACTCAGAGACAATATTATTTGAAGTACTAAGATGATCAAAGATTTTCGTACCCTCATCCATGCGCAGATTGTGGAATTGCTCCTTTAACAACAACCGATTTGAGATGCCCTTAGCCTGATATAACCCTTCAAGCTTCTCCCAGAGTTGCTTGGCTGATGACAGATTCTGCACATTCGCAAGAACATTCTTTGCCAAACACAGACGAATTGCACTTGCAGCTCTCAAATCTAGTTCCTCCCACTTGTCGGCCTCCATGTTGGAAGTGTTTCCTTTCAACGCCTTGTGTAATCCTGATTGTATAAGCACATCCTTGACTTGTACTTTCCACAAGCCAAAGTTGATTCTTCCATCAAACTTCTCTATGTCAAACTTCATAACGCTTGAATAAGACATAACAGCTGCACGCAGACTGTAAACTATGCACCAGGTAAGTTCCCAGGAAAGAGAGGTGGGTCACAACAGACACACTTAAATACCAAGTCTTTCCTTAGCCAGAACCTCCCTAAACAACACTTTCACAGTATCACCTTTCCCCTAACAATACCAAGGATAATTTTTTTTCTGATGTGGAAGATCAGACAAAGCTGCAGCCACATAGCATACTAAGAAAAATTATCCCACCGAACCTGGCTCTGATACCAGTTGTTGGGAAAAATAGCATAAGTTCAAAAGAATTAAGACACAATCACAACACAAGAATATAACATAGAAACTTCAAAACCGGAGGAAAAACCACGGCCGCTGCCTAAACCGGCAACCAGAGAATTAACACTATGTGAAAATTGTTACAACACATAGACTTCTCTCGCTCACACCCAACACCCCAGTACAACCACACTCTTACAAAGCAAATATTTAAACTAAGTCAGATACAAGCTTAAAGTACTATTGGTGACAGGTGTATTTGAAAACAAAGGAACAAAACCCAATATATAGCTTTGGCCTTCTCCTTATTCTCCCACATTAAAGGATATGAGACTTGCAATCAACTCCAACATATACTCATATCATCATGTTTCACAATAGTACTTACAGAAACTACACAGCTATCATAGTAATTAAAATATTAGGTAGAGAAGCATATAGCATCATTCCCCTTGGAGTAACTCACTCGTTCTTTTGGTAATGTTATTTAACATAAAATTCTTCATACCTTAATTAACTCTTTAACATTAATTACAGCACCAGCCCCTCCATCAACATAATTTTAGTAGATAAGAGTCCAATTGCAGTAAGAACTTACTAAAGGTGTCATAAGGAAGCAGCAAAACAAAGCTTTGTGCACAAAAATCCTACAATGAATAACGATAACATAAGGAAAAACCGGGGGGCATACTTTGCCAATTAAAACGGATTTGGCCTTATGGAAATTCTAACTCAAAACTTAAACATTTACTTAATAATTAAACTGGAAATTTTAATTAAAATCATGCAAACTTTTCAAAAAAATTAAAAGTATACATATAAAAACTTAAAATTAAAATTCACTAATTTTTCTTATAACACAAATTCAAAATTTTGATAACTACATATATACATTTTTTTATCATCAATCATAACAATTATTTATAGAAAGACATAAACTAAGAAAAAAAATATTTTTCTTTAATAACCACGTCAACATTAATATTTTAGAATTCTCTCAATCGCTAACTCAGTATTAACAATCTTGATTTATTTTCGAGACTCAAGTAGCGAACTACAAAACCATAAACCATAAAGATTTATAAAAATTTATTCACCACCAAAATTTCTTCAACCACATCATAATTCAAAAATTAAATTTCTTTATCATTCAAGTTATATCACTCAACCATTAGAGCACTCAAATTTTAGTTAATAAAGTACTCTAAATTTTTGTTTTAATCTCAGTCTAAGAGTAATTAAAAGTCTAACATTTTTAACTTTAACATTTTAATTTCAATTAACTTTTTACTCAAACTCTTTAATTTAATTAAAATTTTAACTTTTTCACAACTTTAACAACTCTAAATTTTCTAGTAAAATTTCAACTTCAGTGTAAACTCATTTATTTAAAAACAACTCATTACATAACTCAAATACATCAAAAAAAATCAAATTTTTTTTAACTATTACTAACAACATCAACAACAAAGACATAATTTTTTTCAAAACACCAATAACAACAGCAACACAAACATGAAGAAGGATTATTAACATGAGAAGAAAAACCCCTTATTTATGAACAAATTTGCAACAAAACACTCCAAAAAAATCTTATCTTTTATATCCAACAAACACACCAAAATAGAAGAATTTATCAGCAACATGTGAGATTTCAAAAAATTTATTCGATAATAAATTTTTTGTAACTTAATTAAATTATACTCTAATAAATAATTTTACTTGAGTCTATATATATTAAACATATTACTAATTCTTACAAAATATATTTTTTACACTTAATTCATAAAATATAAATTAGGTTGATAGCCTAAGCAATTAAAAAAAAACACTAAAATTGCATATATTAAATTTTAAAAAATTCAAAGTCTTACAAATATAATCACAACGGTCCCTAAAAATGACACTTACTATCATTATAGTTCCTAAAAGTAATAACTTATATTCATAATGATACATGTATGCAATAATTTATTGGGTTTAATGAAAAGTGAGAAAATGAGAAAAAAAATATAATTTCATATTTATGTATATATATTAAATAATTTTATATTTATATAAAATTTTATGTAAATAATATGTATAATTTAAATTTTCAATTCAATAAAAAAAATTAAAAAATAATATAGTATAAAAAAGTATAAAAAATTGATAAAACCACATAAAAAAAATTGAATCGGATGATTAACTATAATCATTATAGATTTCCATTATAAACTAATAATATAAGTGAACATGTTATAGTAACAAATTGGGCATGAAAAGAAATTATGAATAGGATTTGGATTTGCTATCGTGACCGACATTGAATTGATTTTTCATATTTAATTTTTCATTTCATGCTAAATTAAAGGCTACATTAAATTTAGTTAACCACATAAAAGGAGATGCTACATATGGCACTCTCTCCCCCAACAACATATCGAAAAACTTATTATCAAAAGAAGAAAGACTAATATAATGCCAGCAGTTGGTGACGTTCGCAATATGACAGATAGCCAGAATAATCTTGAGATCATTCGTCTCGCCCGCTTTGCTGTCGAGGAACACAACAAAAAAGAGGTTTTTTTTTTTTGAATTAATAATACAGCGGTTTCTTAAATTGTTTGTTAGATCGGGGATAATTTAATTTTGTATGTTTTAAAAATATGTTATATTTATTTTTATATAAAAACTGAAAAAATTTATCAAAATTTTCAACTAAAATCTATAAAATTAACTATCATCTATAATTAGTGGCGGATCTACGACATCTCTATATTTTTAAATTATATATATATATATATATATAATAAAGTAAATAAATCTCGAACCAACAAACTCTAACACCCTAATAAGCAATTCAACTATTAATTATTAACAAGTTTTTTCAGGTTAATTATTGATATATGATATAGTGTGATATTATTTTTTAATTGTGAATTATTTTAATTAATATGTGTATTTTTTTAGGAGTGATACTATATTTGAACATAAAAAAAATTGATGTATTTTTTTAAGAAGAAATTTTTTTACAAAGATGAAAATTATAAAATGGATATATTTTATTTGATTGAATTGTGTGAATTGTGTGAATTGTGTGATTTGTGAAAATTGTGTGACTTGTGAAAATTAAAATTCTAATATTTTTTTAATTTGTCTACTATGTATGAATTGTATGATACTCTAAAAAAACTATATGACTTTTAAAAAATTTAATTATAATATTTAAATTCAATTATAATTGTACCAAATATTTTGTACAAGATCTGCCATTGTCTATAATGTAAATTTTATCAAAATTATAACTTAAATCTTTAAATAAATTCATATTTTTATTCTTTATTTGATGAATTTGATGTTGGAGATAAAAATATAAGTTTATTTAAATATTTGAGTTATGTATTTTATTAAATTTGTATTATATTAAAAATAATAATTAATTTTATAAGTTTTGTTTGAAATTTTTGATGAATTATTGTAAAAAAAAATGATAACATTGTTGACATTTTCAAATATTAAAAATCAAATTTTCACTTAATAAATGATCAAATAAAAAAAATAAAAGATAAATAACTAAAATATTAATTAAAATTAAGTTAAAGGATCGCGGTGCTATTTAGTCTTTCATTTATTTGTTTGTTTTTCCTTTAAATGTTAGTTGTTTAGTTTGTTTTCCGACGAAATTCTTTATTTTCAATTTCTAACTTTAATACTTTGATTATATTTAATTAATTTATTTTATTAAATTATTAGATTATCGGTGTCCTATCAAATATCAGTGCATTTGACCCCTACATTGTTACATCAATTCGTTAAAAGGTCGGTTGGATTTGCCAACACTAGGAGGCATGGTTACTGGGCGAAAGCACCAATGTAGGATGATATTTAACTTGTTATTATAGAGGTCAACAAAGACCCAAAATGTTAGACTCTAAGTATTTTTTAATTAAGTCTCTAATATTATGCTTCTATTAAAATAATTCTTTTTTTATATTTCGGCCTATTATTTTATGGTGCTTATAGACCTTTAATATTTTGTTAATTTTGATTTTTTGTTTCTTAAAAAAATTTTGAATTTGTTTTTCAAAATAATATCAAAAAAAAAATTTCTCAAAAAATTGTGAGAAAAATAAAAAAAAAAATTGATTTTTATTTCTCGAATAGAAAAAAAAATTTGAAAAAAAATTGTAAATTATTTTTTATTAGAAAAAAATTAAAAAAATTTTATCGGTAAACAAATCAAAATATACAAAAAAAAAAAAAAGTTGGCCTATAGACCAACTAAACACACAAAATTTTAGGAGGCTTAGTGTTGTCGGCCTTCTTTTTTGGGCTTTTAAATTATAAATATTTTTGACTCCTCTAACATGTTGGTCGTAGCTAATAATTAGGGACTTGTCAAATTGATAACTAACTTATTTCACTAGTCTACACTCTTGAAATTAAAAAGGAAAATCAAAGAATAATCAATTTCTACCAGGATTATAGTTAAAAAAAAAATAAATAAAAAGAGAATCTAAAACCAGATTTTGTAAAAAAAAAACTTCATTTAGGGACGACTCAACATTAATTAATTACTACATTTCCTATCTTGGGCCTATTGGTAATCAGACTGCCAAATTTGGAGCTTGGTTTTAAGTTTGGGCTTCTCCTCATTGTCAGCATTTGCTTGACTCGGGCCTAATTCGTTTGTAAGAGTTTGACCAAGCATCTGATTTTTTCCAAAATTTCACATCCATTAATAATTTCTTTATAAAACTGCCCTATTTAATTTACAATTGAAAAACGGAAATTCATTTTGTCTCTCTTATAATTATTTATATAATTATTGAAAAATAACATATTTGTTGACAAATTTATTGCTATAATGTGTCTTCTGATAATGGAATATTGATTTTTGAAATTATAGTTTTTTTTTTTGGAACAAACAACCATTTAGGTCTTTGAGTATGTTAGTATTACTGTAGTCACTAAATGTATCAAAATTACAAAAGTATTTTTGAATGTTTCTTTTACTAATCAATTTGTCCTTAAATTTGGTCTTCCAATATGTATTTTGCTTGTTAGTTAAATTTATAAAATTACTAATAAACCACACTCTCAATGATGTTTTGGATGTTTCCGTACATTCAAAAACTATAATACCATTGCATCACATTTAAGGACTCAAATAACTCTTTGTTATTTTTTTAATATAAATCGAATAACTCTGCATTCAGCTGCTGAACTTTAGAACTTGAAAGCACCCATTAAGCCACAACATTGAGGTTCCTGCATTTTTATTCTGCTGTCAACTTAGTCCTAACATCATATAAACTTCATACACATTTTACATGAAATTTGACTACTATATCCATACTAAGTTACCTTGAATGTAACTTAATTCTTTCGGTATCAAATGACTTGGACTGTATCTTAGTAACAGTAGTGCGATTATTTACTCAATTTGTAATTTTAATAACAAAAAAAATCATCTATTTTTCCTTTGTGTAGTATGATGATTTCAATGCAATTCTTTATAGTTTTGTTTTTGGTGTTTTTAATCCTTTTTATTGAATTGGTATTGGTCATGCAGAATTCTCTTCTGGAATTTGAAAGGGTGATAAGTGCAAAACATCAAATGGGTGTTGGAACCTTGTACTACATCACTCTTGAGGCAAAAGATGGGGTGAATAAAAAGGTTTATGAAGTCAAGGTTTGGGAATTGTCTTGGCTGTACTTCAACGAGCTGCTGGAGTTCAAGCTGGTCGAAGATGCATCTGCTGAGTCAAGTGCTTAACTAGGCATTTCATTACACTGAACAATTGCTCCTACCTGATTTATGAAGTGCTTGTGAAATTTTGATGAATGCAACTCTTCAATATTACTTATTAGTTTTCTTGGTCATTCTAAACATTAATGAAAATATGAGTTTAAAATGAATATGGGGAGAAATGCGGTAAAAAGAACTAGAACTTGATGTATTAGATCAGTTTCTGGTTTAGTAATGATCTTATTTATTATTAGTTTGTGTGCTTATGAGTTTTATGAATGACAATACTACCATAATTAAGAGTGGATAATTCAGTAATAGTAACAACCACATCCAACTTCCACAACTTCACCAACAATAATACTTCATTTTTTAAAAATAATAATAATTAATAACATAACACTTCTCTGTATTAAAATAATAGCCGTAGTCCGTAATTAAACTAATAAAACTCTAATTTTATTAAATAGCATCCTCTTTCGTACAATAAGTAAAATATTAATTTGCTAAAAATTTCAGTTAATAGAAATAGAAAAAAAAATAATTAAAAATAAAGTAGTTTATAAAAAATATAAAATAAATATTTGTCATCGATACATAAAAAATATAAGATAAATATTTGTCATTAATACAAAATAAAAACAGGAGAAATATCTGTAATTAATAAATATAAAAAACTTAGATACATATTTGAAATATTTAAAAAAATACAATAAATATTTGAAATTCAAACATAAAAAATATAAAATAAATAATTGTCATTAATAAATATTAAAAAAAAATACAATGAGTAAGTATCGATAATCAATGTATAAAAAATACATGACAAATATTTAATACTAATAAATATAAAAAATCATCGGACAAAAATTTATTACTGATGCATAAAACACAATATAAGTATTTGTCATTTATAAATATTAAAAAACCGACACAAATATTTTTCACTAATATATATAAAAATCACAAAGCAAATACTATATGCAATTTTCAATAATATTTTGTAAAATTAAATGAGAATATTTTCTTAAATTTTAGATATTACATTTACAATGAATCACAATCTTAAAAATGGTATAATCAAGTATGGCCTATGAAAAATACATAGGTATTTTACTAGTATACAAATAAAACTAACATCTCACTAATTTGAGCTTCAAATGCTGGTTGTGAGTTGTGATAGTCTCTCTCAAGTGTAATAAATGTATTGTTGTATGTCTAATATAACATTAATAGAGTTGTTAAATGCATTGATTCGATTCAGCGTCCGTAATGATGTCAAATCTATTACATAAATGGATGCAGATCAAAACAATATCACTTGTAATAGGGCTATCAATTTTTAATGTTGGCCCGACTACTATGGGCGATGAAGTCTAATGGATTTTGATTCATTTTATTTTTTTCATTTGTTCTTCAATTTTTTATGACATTTAAAATATGATTGGATGTATATATATTTTTCTTTAAATTAACACTAAATATGAATAAAAATTGAAGTTTTATTTATTTAGTTGAACCAAATTAATAATTTATGTGATATATAAATTTTAGTTTTATCTAATGTCTCTCTTTTATCAAGTTAATATATTTAAATATTTTTTTGTTAAAAGTTTTTTAAATTGCAAACAATTGTTAATGGAAAAGTTTCCTTTGTACTTCCACAATTAGCCTTGTACCCCCAAAATATTTCAATAATACCAAAACTACCCTCAATTCTTTTTTACTATTTCCGGAAAACTTATACACATAAGTTTTTCGGTACACATTTTTTTTTTTAAATTTTTAAATTTTTTTTTTAAATGTTAACCTTTTGTACCGGAGAACTCAAAAACAAGTTTTCCGGAATACTCTTCTGTACCGGAAAACTATCAAAGTTTTCCGGTACAGACTATTTTTTTTTTTGTTTTTTTAAATTTTTTTTTTTAAATGTTAACCTCCTGTACCGGAGAACTCAAAAACAAGTTTTCCGGTACAGACCATTTTTTTTTTTTTTAGTTTTTTAATTTTGTTTTTAAATGTTAACCTTCTGTACCGGAAAACTTCATCAAAGATTTCCGGTAAAACCTTTTGTACCGGAAAACTTCATTATAAGATTTCCGGAAATGTCAAAATGTAAAATGAAAATTTTGTGGAGATTTTATTATTTATACGAGGGCAAAATGGTCAATTCACTCATATTTTGAGGGTAAAGGTATAAGAGTGTGGGTACAAAGGAAAATTTTCTTGTTAATGTACATTGAGATCTTGAAATTGGGCTGGCCTGACGTCTAATGGACCAGTCCAATCCATCCCAATTTTCAATTTTGGCTATATTGATTTGGTAATAAAAGATCCAATTGATTTTGGATTATGTTTTTAAACTTTTTCAAGTCTTCTAAAAAATCTAAAAAAAAAAAAATTATTTTGAATTTGTATATTACATGTTTAGACCGATCAATATGCGCATATGTTTTTATGTATTTAAGAATATTAGAGGTGGGTAAAATATACTCTTAAGTTTCTATGTGAAGTTTTTAAAATTAAGTAAGCATTAGAGGATTTGTGTGAAGTTTTTGTAGATGCTTTAATCAAATGATTCCTTTGAGTCAAACTTATTTTATTATAGAGTGTTTGAATATTGAGCTTATTAGATTATTACTTTTCTCATATGATTGATTCATATCAATTTGTTTTACTTTTATCATAACCTTAATTAGAGGATCAATTTGTTGTGCAAAACTACTTGATCAAATGAGTCAATTTTAGACACATTGGAGTGAACTAAAAATAGCACATTGATTACAGAAATCTTCGTTTTACCTGCGGATTTTCCTTTGAAAATAATTCCCCAGGTAATACGTGAGGATTTTGCTGCGGCTTGCATTTTTTAGGAATATAGCTGTGGTATCATTTTCCGCAGGTAAAATAGCAGGTTAATTTTCCTTTTGCGGCGGATTACATGCGACTCTCTTTCCCAGCAAACGTCTCCTAGTATACCAGCATGTTTCTGGAATTTTCCGCAGCAAAGTTACTTTTGTCAAATCCTTTACAAATTCCGCAGGTAAGTAAATCCATTTTTATGGTTTTATTTTTATATAAATAAGAGAAATTGTTATTTAAACAAAATGAAAAAATTAGTCTAATTTCAAAGTACAACCAGTACTATTATGAATATTTTGATCAATTATTTATTTTAATTATAATAGTTATTAAATTTACTAAATTAAAAGTTTTGATAAATTTATCTATTCAGTTTTGACTTTAATAATTCAATAAACTTTTTTTTATAATTAAAATTTTACTTTTAATGTTAATTAAAATTATGAAAAAAACACTATTATAACAAAACTCAAAAAATAAAAAATAAATATTTAATAATATTAAATTTAAAATATAATTAAATTAAATAAAAATTTATTCAACTCTATGATTTAGTTTGACAATTTAAATTTAATATTCTAAAAAATAAAGTTATTATAATTTTTCTTAAAAAATTAAAGTTAAGTTGTGTATATTTAATAAAATTCTTCAAATTTTTAAAAGAAAGATATGTTAAGTAACCTAATCAAAAACCTCACTGTGGCAATCAACCGTATATCAGAACCTATTTCAAAAACCTCACAGAAACCTAACTGTTCTTTTGTGCCTCAACCTATTTCAACCTTCACACCTCGCCGTCGCATTTCAACTATAGATACCATCGTCACGTCACACCTCGCTGTTACATCTCAACCATAACCACCACCGTCACACCTCACCGTCATCGCCACTATCGAATCTTAACCTCCTTACGTTGCATCTCAACTTCGCTGTTATCGTAACCTCGTCGCCGCCGTAATCTCATCGCCGTCGTAAGTGTTGCGCATCACTCTGTTTTATTTCAGTCTTGTTTCTCGCTATTTTTCATTATTCTCGTTTCATTATTCATTTTCGTGAACTACAATGAGTTAAAGGTTTTGATTGTCTTCTGATTTAGGGTTTCTATGTGTTGTTTCTTTGAACATTTTCAATTTGCAAATTGCTTTAGTTGCAGATACTGTGTTTTTCTGAGATTGCAGTCTATTCTCAAGTTAAAGGAGGCAAAGAGTTCTGACATTGTCGCCATTGCTCCTTGTATAGAGGTATTTTCAATTAAGCTTGTGTCTAAGCTGATTCAAATGTCACAATCAATTATTATTGTCATTGCTAATTTAACGTATGGTATTCATGGTTCTGGAAAGTTGAGGCAATGAACTAGATGAGAATAGTATACATATGCTTATGAGTCCTTAATCAATTATTAGTAATGAAAAAAATTATTCAAGGAGCGCTTAGAGCTTTGGTTGCTGGTTTTGTTAAGACTGATAAGGAATTTCTAAGCAGAGGTGTGGACTTTGGTTTTGTTTCTTTTTTGTTGATAGAAAAGCTATTCATATGAAGTCGTACAGGTGTTGTCCTTGAATACGAGTATGATAGCGTTATTATAAGGTCTAAGATAGTGTTGAAGAGGTGGATAAGTTCTTTATGTTGTGTCTATTAGAATAAAGGTGACATAAAGTTGAAAAATTTATAGGTGGAATAAGCTCATAGTCATAACTCGTAAGCCATACTATGAAATATAAAACCATGGGAAATACATTTGAATGGTGATTAAGATGATACTCGTGTTTTAGACAATTATTTAATTTTATGATGGAGTCATCTTCCATGAAAGCAATATAATTGGTACAATGTTTGATAGGGAGATATTTAAGGATTAAAGAAGATTGGTTTAATGGAATGCCTTTGTCTTCATAGACAGTATATATAAATTTGGATTGCTTTTATTGTATTCTATATTCCTTCAAGTATTAAATCAAATGTATTCAGTAGTATGACTAAATGCTATATTTCCTTGGGGCAAAAACAATCAATAACTCAGATTGGCATTGTTTTACTTGCTCGAGAAAATAAAATTAGTTTACAAACATGTTTCTCCTTTCTTCATGAGGTCTTCTACGTAAACTATGATTTGATACGATCAATGATTTTGTTACTTCTCTTTGTTCAGAGTGCAGTGACTTGGTTATGCTTTACTCCGAACTCGGAACAAATAATCACATCCTCCAAGGATGGTTCATTGAGAATATGGAATATCAATGGTAAGCTAAATTGAAAGATGATTATTTTTCACTTTAAAATTTGGTTGTAGTTCAAGAAAATTGTGTTCGTTATTTGATTGGTTAATAGTGTCCTCTCCCTCATAGGGTTGAGGCAAGGTTAGGATTCTTATAGAAATGTTCATATGTGTCCTCTGAAAGACTAAGTTCAATAGGTTGTTATTTATATCATTTCCTCTCACTATATTTGTTCTTGTATCTAGAAGTTCGCTATCATCTTGATGAGGATCCAAAGACACTGAAGGTGTTCCCAATTCCTCTTCATGATTCTGCCGGTACTACTTTCCACTATTATCGCCTCAGTATTTCACCTGATGGAAAATATTTGGCTGCAACCCATGGTTCCACATTGCAGTGGTTTATGTGTTGAGACTGGAAAGGTTTTGGATACAGCTGAAAAAGCCCATGATGGTATGCCCAATAGAACTTCTCCACCAATATTCAAAGGCAACAACAAAGGTGAGCTTCTGGAAAGCTTGTTTTTGGTTCAAATTCAAAGGCAACCCCCAATATTCAAACACAACCAAAGGTGAGCTTCATCTATAGTTGTCTTTTGTAGCAACAACAAATTTGATTTCTAGTTCACAATGCTTTGGTTATTAACCTGCAGAACAACGGCAGTGGATGATAAAGCCAGGCCATTCCCAATGACTATAGCAGCAGGGCCAGGTAGGCCACAGATATAATGAGCCTTTCTAGTATATTGTTCTTTGTTTAAACCTTTCTAGTATATTGTGTATTAGAACAATAGGGTGTGGAATAGCATTTTGGTTTTAACTATCTAGTTGTATTTCGTTTCTACAGACAGATTAGAAGAGTATAATCTGTATCAAAGTTTTGTTTTTCTGAGTTCTGCTATTGTTGAATGATATTTTGTTTCTACAGACAGGTATCTTCTGCATCCTTGCAGACAATCTCATCAAGGGAGAGGTTTACAGTACCTATATTCAAGTATTAATCTCTATCTTCTATTTATTTTCTCTTTTCTTTGTGATCTGTAAACTTTTTTGTTTTCTTTTCTTTTATAACATATTTGCCTTGTCCATAATTTATCATCTCATTACAGTCTCTAACATACCTCGATTGAAAAAATTTCAGGAACACTTGGCTCCTAGCGTATATCTTAAATTACCAAATGTGAGTATCATTTTTTGTTAACTAATTCAAAAGAAAATTGATTAATAAGTCATAACTGATGGCTTATTTCTCTAACAAGTATAAATTTATTTATGAAATGTCACTTTTTTGTGGTTATCTTTATCTAGTTTTCAATTTTAAATTTCTTTTCCCACAATGGAGTCCACTGCTTAGCCTGTTTTGCCAAAAAAAATGCTCAACCTTTGCATTGAAACCAATTTTGATTTCAGGCTATACCTAAATACATGAAGAGCTGTAGGTACCTCCCTAAGCTTAACAATGAAAGACCTGATGAGAGGAATTCCATTTACAAGAAAAGATTTAGTAGCTTGCAGAATTTGGTACTTATTATGGTAAGTCCTCTTAATGTTTTCTTTGATATATTAGGAATATTTCAAGCTGACTTAATGAGAGAAACTTGTTTATTTGTCATCTTATGTTATACTGCAACAGTTTGAACAAGACATGGTTTTAATACCGAAAGAAACATCCTGGTTTGGTTATTATCCAGATGGCTACTTCAAGCCAATTTTACTGCCGCAAGAGGTATAGCTTTTTATTCAAGTTCCCTACATACTTCCTGTGATACACGGTGCCATAGTCAACCATACAAATTTTCAACCAAATTCCAAAACAAATCAATGGCGCCAAAGGGAGAGAAGAAGCCAGCAGAGGAGAAGAAGATGACAGTAGCAGAAAAAGCTCCGGCGGAGAAGAATCCAAAGGCCGGAAAGAAGCTTCCCAAAGAAGTTGGTTCTGAAACAAGTTCACCCTGACATTGGTATCTCAAGCAAAGCCATGGGAATCATGAACAGTTTCATTAACGATATTTTTGAGAAGCTTGCTAAAGAATCTTCAAGACTCGCTCGCTACAACAAGAAGCCAACAATCACTTCTAGGGAAATTCATACCGCGGTCCGGCTTGTACTTCCCGGAGAATTGGCTAAACATGCCGTCTCGAAGGGTACCAAAGCAGTGACCAAGTTTACAAGTTCTTAAACATAAACGATGCAGTGGTCTTTGTTTGGGTCATGTTTGTGTGGTTATCATGTTACTGGATTTTCGATTAGGCAATGTTAGATTAGACACTTCAATTAGTAGGTTTTTTTCTTCTTTATTTATGTTTTCCATTGTAACTGAAGTTTAGGATGTTGTTGATTCATTTTGTCTATTAAAAAATAGTGAAATTAATGATATTTGGAATTAATGAAATTTGTGTGTGTGTCTACTTTTTAGTTAAAAATTTTATCAAATAAAAAATCATCAAATTCGATTAATGTGGAAATTTAAGCAAAGAAATTACCTGCGGATTTTCATGCAAAACGCATTGCTAGTGCAAAATTTCGTGTGGATTTACCTGCAAATTTTTATACAAAATATATTTGTAAGAAATGTACTGCAATATTTCTGCATAAAAAGTCGAAAACAAATGCCTAAAGTTTTGTTAAATATTGCTGCGGGTTTGATTTCCGTTTCCTGCGGATAAATCCGCCGGTAATTTACCTGCGGATAGTAAAATCTTCATGTAACAATTATTCAGAAAGGTTTTACGTGGGGATACGGTTCCGCCAGCAAATCCGCAGGTAACATGCTTTTCTGCGGAATGTATGTTTAAATCCGCAGGAAAAACGCATATTTTTTAATAGTGTTAGAGAATTAATGTGTTGCTCAGCAGATGAATAGTGTATAGCGGGTCTCCATTTTGACAAACATGATCAAATTATTTTATAAAAGAGTCTACACACTTAAAAAAATATATTAAAGTATAAATTGTTCTCACATATACTTTGTTAACATCATAATAAAAATTAAGTGCTGTTATTCTTTAAACCTAACTTGGTTCTAATAGTAGGAGGGTTGATCATCAATTCATCATGTGGCTTGATCTCTTGAGCATTTATTGTAAAGTTTTTAGTTTTTAGTTTTGAATTTTAAATTTTAATATTTATTTTTTTCTTTTCAAACATTAATTTTTATTAATTTCATAATATATTTTTGAATTATTTATCTAGCAAAATCATGTCAACAACCTATCTATATCGACTTTCCTGTAAAAAAGAAAATATCTATATCCTATTTGGTTTATTTTATTAATTTACAATTTTATTTAAATATTTACTTTTCAATAATTTTTTTTTTAATTTTCCAAAGATTTTTTTTACTAATTTTTCATGTTATTTAATATTATTATTTTTGTAGTATAATTTATTTATTTCAGAATATTAAATTTTAAAATATAATTTATTTATTTTAGTTTTTTTTTGTTACATGTTTTATTTTTTGAATTTAAAAAATATAATTTAATGGTAAAATTTTATGACAAAATACATATAAAAAAAATTACACTTTCTGATTGGTTCTATCTATGAAATATTTTAAGTATTTATATTTTTAATTTATTTTGATTTTCAAACAGATTATTATATGAAATTCTTATTTTATTATTAACTTCTTTATCTAGCAAAAATATCTTAACAACCTATTTATATCATTTTTTATTCTAGCCCTCAAATATCTCACAAAAAATTCACAAATTTTGAATACATTATATTTGAAATCCTTAAGAACAAAGTCACCAATTTCACCGTACACAATGTTTTTTAAATCGTTAAATAATTTCTAATTTCAAAGAACAAAATTGGGTTGAAAGTGAACTTAAAAAAACGAGACCAAATTAAAACTATAATGATTAATTTGATCAACATTATTTTTGTGGATGACAATATTTTCAAGTTCTATTAATTTTTTACTTTATCGATATCCGATATTTATGATCATGAACAGCATAATTATTTTAGTTTTTGTATTTTATTGTTGTTTATCTCTTTAACTCTGTCTGTTTGTGATGTTCTTTGGAAAAAATCCAATGCACTGTCAATAAGATTGAGGGAAGATGTTAAAGAGTTGTCAAATATCTCAATCATTCCTTTTATTAATCCATTTAATTTCACACGGTAGAATGATATTTGTGAAGCTAATAAAGTGGACTCACATTTAATAGATATATTAGCTGACTACTTCTTTTTAGCAAGACTACTTATTTGTTATTTATTATAATTTCATGCTTTCATATTGGATATTCAATTTTTTGAGTCATTCATTGAATATTAATCTTAGCTATAATATTTCTTTACTAGATATCATTTGAGTATTAGCTGCAAAGGGAGCACGCAAAAAATATAAATAAAGAGTCAAATCAAGCACATATATCCATCTTTGAGTTATATGATCTTAGCTAAGTATTGTTCAAGTTTTTTCTTTTTATTTGAATATACTTTCATAGTTTTTAATTAATTTATTTGTAGGGGTGATGAGAGACTTCGGTGTATATTATAGGGAAAATATGCAAATCGACTTCTTCGATATATATAAAAATTCAAATATTCTAATTATTTTGATACTGCAATTGGCTAAATTTAAATTGCATATATGTATTTATAAAAAGTCTTACGTACTTACAATTATATTCTATTGCGTATATCAGATAACTGTTTCTAAATGTTTAATTGTATGTCTTAATTGTTGTAATATTTTGGACTTGGGAAATAGGAGTATCAAACAAACCATATAAAAATTCAAAACTAATAATCGATGTTGATATTCCTAAAGTTGTCTAAAAAAATATTGATATTCCTGAAATTCAACGAATCCAAACGAAGTATTATAATCTATGAATTTATCGATGTATGATGCATTAAATGCCGGGGACAATATACTAAGATATTTATTCCTTAATTATTTTAAACTTCAATAAATACTTTCAAAATTATCTCAAATTTTATCTCAACAAATCACACTTCTCTATTTCTTTTCTATTAGTTTTTATGTTAAAAAGTCATATGAAGATAATCCTATTTGAGATATTGTGGGAGTCTGGTTCGCTCTTTTAGACCCAATCCATGGATATATTAATAATATCATTTATTTAAATTTAAATTATAAATTTAATTTTTATACATTGTTAAAATAATTTTTTTTAATTTAAATGTCTTTCGTCTCTGCAATTGTGTCACTTTTTTATTTTAGTCTTTATAAGTTATTTTATTTAAGTTCTCGTAAAATTAAAGACAATCGGTTTTGATATGTAAAACAAAACTGATAAACTGTTGTGACACTATTAATGCACACCGACACATAATCTTTTATGATATATTAAAAATTAATATGTTTTATATTATTAATTAATAAATGTATTGATTGATCATTTAATAATTAGTGTTATTTTATAAAGAAAATATGAATAAAAATTAAAAGAAGGGTTTAAGGATTTTTAAAAAACTCTTCATTCTTTTAATGCTGATTTGACGTTAGGGGCCACAGTCGATCGTCTTTGATTTTACAGTGACTAAATTCAAACAAAAAACTTACAAATACTAAAATAAAAAAGTGGTATATTTGTAGGGACCAAATACATATTTAAACAATTTTTTTCTTCATATATATTCAATCAAATATCATCGTGTATATATTCGAGAACTAAAATAATAAAGTAATTTTGCGTATGATTTGATTGATTAGAACTAGAGCTTTCAAAATGGGTTGGAATCAACAAGTCAGGCTAAATGATCCCTATTTTAGTATGTGTTGGACTCTAGAAAGCGATTTTAAAACAACCGAGTTTTTTTTATCCATTTTAAAAATAGGGTAGGATCGGACTTGCCCATTTTAAAAACAACCAAAAAAAATATATCTCCACAATAAATTAGATTTCTTCATTTTCTTGCTCTCTTTATTGTCAAACATGTTACTCACCTTAATTTCTTTGTTAGCTATTTTTTTAGGGTAAACTACCATTTTCATCCTTATGATGTTGTTCATTTTTGTCTCTGATTCAACAAAAAACTAGACCAGTCTTGACTCAACCAGACGTCCGTCAATTTTAGTCTATGATGTTAACTTTTTTGTTGGCCTTGTTAAGTGGGTGATGTGTATGGGTTGATGAATTGGTTCAAGTAATTTCAAATGATGAAGCACTTCCATCACATGCATTAGGTCAAGGTAGTGAAGGTGATATTAGCCAAGGAAGAGAGGCTAAGAGGCACCAAAATTCAGATTAAGTGTTTAAGGATGGAGTTAATACCAAATTTGATTATATGATTTCTAAAATAAATATGTTTAGAACACTTGTCATTGGTGTATTTGTCATGAAAATTGTGCATATAGTTTGATTTCACAGGCCATAAATTGGGTTTGGTTGTTTGGGTAGTTTTTAATATGGGTTTGAAGGTGTAAACACAAGAAGGGGATTGAATTGTGTTTGACTAAGTTGATAATTTTGTCATTATTTGATTAAACTAGTTCATACTTGATGATTTACTTAGAATAGAAGCAATAACAAAACTAAGGAGTGAAGGAATAAAGTGGCACAAGTAATTTATCCTAGTTCACAACTAATTTGGTTGCATCCAGTCCTTTCACTCATAAGGATTTAATCCACTAATTCAACAACTTCAATTACAAAGTACTTGAACCTCCAAGCAAGTTTTCTCAAATAAACTGACAACCTCAAAACCTTGAAGAACACACAAACACACACCTTGACTCTACCAGCCAACCTCAGATTGTTAAATTACTTCAATTTGACAACCTCAGGTTGTTAAAGGCACACTAACACCACTATTGGATTTGAATACAAAGGTTTGAAACTTGAGTAGTTGCTTTTGACAAGCTTATTATAACAATGACTATCACACTCTAAATACTTCAGATTGATATTATTCGTATTTTGTTAAGATTGCTTGCGCAAATTCTTCAGATTGACATTGTTCATATTTTGTTAAGATTGCTTTCGTAAATTCTTCAAATTGATATTTCCTTCCTATTTCTTGTTTTGATCAGGGTGAGAACATAATGATGGACTAGTTCTTGAACTTTCACAAGTAGAAATATTACTAAGTCTAATTTAGTATTTTGTCCTTTGTCAAAATTTGAATTATATCTTGGCAAATAATAAATATATCTTCTTGTGAATGTTTCTTCTTGTAAACAATTATTGATCATACCTTCTTATAAATAATTCATATCTTCTTGTAGATAAATCTTGATCAAATCTTCTTGTAAATAATTCATATCTTCTTCTGATAAATCTTGTTAAAATCTTCTTGTAAATAATTCATATCTTCTTGTACATAAATCTTGATCAAATTTTGTTTTAAATAATTCATATCTTCTTGTGATAAATCTTGATCATATCTTCTTTAAATCTTGACCATATTTTATTTTCAACTTGGTCAAAGATTTTCTTCAATTATAAATCTGAATCAAATCTTATTTTAGATTGTCTTCAATAAGACAAATCTTCTTTCATAACCTATGAAGTTAAATGTATTGTTTTCATAAAATACTTTTGTTAACATCAAAACTCTAAGTGTAAAATCAACTTGCTTCCAACAGGTTTGTAATGTGCTTTGTGTTTGTCAAGCAACTAAGGATTTGAACTTAAAGTATTTTGTGTTTTTTCAAGTGAAGTGAAATGTTTGGATTGAAGTGTTTTGTATTCTTTCATATTATTAATATATTATTTAAATTGACTTTATGTCTTGTAAAATCTGAATCAATGTTTTGGGTTGTAAGATTACGAATATAATCACAACTAGGACTGTGCAAAAAAACCGGTTTTGAAATCAAAATCCATAACCGGATATGAAACCATTTTTAATAACCGGTTAAAATAATATGGATATAAACCAATTTATTTAAAACCGGTCGGATAACCAACCACATTTTATTTTTGGATTTGGATTTAAACCAGATTTTATCCACCCAACTCCAAAATTCCAATCTCAATCCCAGAACCCTAAACCCCCAAAACTCTCAAAAGCAATTTCCAGTTGCATTTTCCGACGGCGTTTTCCGGCAATGTTTCCCGGCAATCTTTCCCAGGAACCTGAGATATCTTGTGCTACGAATCACCATCTTCGTGCAAACTTCAATTTCTTCCATAATGCTTTATAGAGGGTAGCCCTATTTTATTCTTTTAACTCTCTCTTTCTGATTCCCCTAATCAAGATTGGGGTTTTTTTTTTCTTTCAATTTCGCTTTCGATGCAAAACCTTCTGGTTTTTAATTCATAATCTCATATAGTAACTCTTTTTTCTTTTCTTCCTTTTTTCTTAATGTTTTTGTATAGTTTCTTTTTCAAAATTGGAACTGCTTACCTACCTGTTTTATAATCAACAGGGGGAAAAATTTGGGTGTCAATTTGAGTGCCTAGTGATACATTGTAATTTACTAAGAGTAATATTTTAATAGAGTTTATAAGTGATGCATAGAAACAAGTGTAATAGGAAATGTTGATATTATAGTTTTCTTTTTCCTGATTAATTAGGAATGAAAACATTAGAGAGAGAGATAACTGGGTAGCACCTGTAGTTGAAAATATGGTAGAAACTCCGCTTAGGTGGTTTGGCTATGTGGAGAGGTGAGTTATAGATTATGTAGTGAGTAGAGTAGATCAAATAGAGAATAGTCAAATTGTTAGAGGTAGAGGAAGACCTAGGAAAACTATAAGAGAAACTATTAGGAAATATCTAGAGATATGCTATGTGATAGAACACTATGGGGTCGTTTGATCTATGTAGCCGACCATATTTAGTGGGAAAATGTCTGATTGTTGTTGTTGTTAACAAGGGGAGAACTATAAAGTCATACATGTCTTCTTAAGATACGGGCTATAGGATAATAACTTATGGAAGAAATGTTTATAGAGTTGTTTCTTTGTAGTCTGTCTAGTTTATTTGTGGACCAATTATGGTTTTCTTTTATGTTTATTTGATTCTTTTATGGTTTTCTTTTATGTTTATTATCCTTCATGTTGTGTGTTGGATGCAATCACTGAGATTGCAGCATAGGTCATCCCATGTGAGTGAGATTTACTCGGACAATAATATGCTTAAGAAATTGTGTTTTCTTAAGTTTTGTAATGGATTTTAGGTAGATAGTTTCTATCTTGGTTGTTTGTGATGTGATCGTTGCGCATGACTGCTTGCCGATATTTTTTGCTTAGATAGATACAAACGTTAGATTTTCTTACAAGCCAAATATCTTGTCTAACTCTAAAAAGGTAGGAGCACATTCATATGCGAAAGTTTAGAGGATGGGTTCATTTCACTTCCTGGAAGACATGATTACATTTGAGTCGTCATCTATGGATATAATTAGAATAGTTTTAGTTAAGGAATGCTTCATATTCAATGAAAATAAATGTGATATGTATTAAATTTTTGCTAACTTTGGTGTTAGTCTTTTTTTGTTGATGCTTTAAATATTGTTATGTAGGGTGTTTCCCTTCTTGGTTATCTGCCTATTTACTGACTTTTTTCTGTTTGCGACAATTTCTTGGTTATTTGTACCTTGAACATTTTAAGTTCATTAACTATCTTCATCATTATTGCAACAACCAGTAACATTTCATCAAGATGGGTGATCAATCTGAGACAGAAGATTTGTTTGTTTCTCCTCCACCAATTGTCCCGAACACAACTACTATGTTACCACCTAGAACTAAAGGTCGTAAAAACCAATCTTTTGTTTGGAATGATTTCACAGTACATCCTAATTTGGATGGGACATCTATTTGCAACCATTGTAGCAAGAAGCTCAAGTGTGATAATGGGACGAGTTCGATGATACATCATTCAAAGGGATGTAAGAAAAATCTCATTAGTGAGTATAACAAGAGGAAAAGAACATTGAATGCAATGAATGTTGAAGGTCATACTATTTCTTCCCCTTTAGTGCCTAGGTTTGATCAAGAAAAATTACGATATTTACTCATGAAGATGTTTATAGGCATGGAACTGCCTTTTCGACAAGTGGAGCATCCAGATTTTCAAGAATTTGTAAGTGGCTTAAATCCAAAGCTCAATCTTATATCACGCACCACACTTGCACGCGATACTTTGTTGTTATGGGATGTAGAAAAGTTAAAATTGAAAAACTATATGTCCCAACACTGCCAAAAGGTTTGCCTCACTGCCGACACATGGACATCTATTCAAAATTTGTCTTATATGTGTGTCACTGCTCAATTTGTTGACAATAATTGGAACTTGCAAAATAAGGTTCTAACATTTTGCCAAGTCCCAGGTCACACGGCAGATGTTATGGCAAACACAATTGATGTGTGCTTGACTGATTGAGGGCTGAATCGTGTTTTGACCGTGACACTTGACAATGCCTCATCAAATGATCTTGGAATCAAACAATTGAAGAAAAGACTACTGTCTTGTAACAACTTGGTTTTTAATGGAGAGTACATGCATATGCGTTGTTGTGCGCACATCTTAAATATCATTGTTAGTGAGGGGTTGGGTGATTTGGACTTGTCAATTTTAAGACTTCGTGCTGCTGTGAAATATGCTAGGTCTTCTCCTCTTAGGTTTGCGAAATTTAAAGCATGTGTAGAACGGTCAAACTCTGAATACAAAGGTCTAGTTTGTCTTGACGTGGAAACTAGGTGGAACTCAACATATTTAATGTTAGACTCGGCTTTGAAGCATCAAAAGGCATTTGAAGTGCTTGAAATTCATGATCCCAAGTATTCTGAGGAACTACTTAAGGGGAAGGGGAAAGGTGTGCCTACCGGTTTAGATTGGGTGAAAGCACAATCAATTATGCCATTTTTAAAAATGTTTTATGATGCCACCTTACGAATATCTGGTTCCTCCTATGTTGCCTCTAATATGTATATGTTAGAGGTTTTTGGAATAGGTAAAAAAATACTTAAAATGTGCAACTCCAAGGATATGTGCTTAAAAGTAATGGTTGATAGGATGAAAACAAAGTATGACAAATATTGGGGAAAATATGAAAATTTGAACATGTTGTTGTTGATTTCTTCTGTCTTAGACCCCAGGAACAAATTAAAGTTTGTCAATTGGTTGATCACTCATAACTTTAATTCATTTGATGCAACCAAATTAAAAGATTTGTTGAAAATCCGTATGGATGAACTAATTCTGGAGTATAGTGGTGTTGGAGAAGGATTCCAAAGTGAATCACAATCGACTGAATTTGATTTAAATGGTAAGGAAGATCTTTATAGTTATAATAGATTTTTAATGAGCACTGGTTCGTCCTCTACTGAAAAGTATGATTTGGAAAGGTACTTGGAAGAATCTTTAGAGAGTCGGTCATCTACCAACTTTGATGTTTTAAACTGGTGGAGGTTAAACTCAAGCTGTTTTCCAATTCTTGCAAAGATAGCCAAAGACTTGCTTGCCATACCTATCTCTACAGTGGCCTCTGAGTCTACTTTTAGTATCGGAGGACGAGTGATTGACGAATACCGTAATTGTCTCACACCTCAAACGGTTGAAGTTCTAGTTTGTACTGCTAGTTGGCTTAAAGGATTGCGTAAATCGTCTTCAATAAGTGATTCACTTTTAGTTGAGGATTTCAAGGAGCTTGAGATTTTAGAGGAAGGTAACATTGTAAATGCTTTAATAGTTGAATGTAAGTTAATAGTTGTTAAATTATGATTTGATAAGTAACTGGTTTTTTTTTCTTCAGAAATAACTTCTATGAAATTTGGTGGTGCTTGTTCGGTTCATGTTTCTCTTGGTGAAGATTGAGAATTGACAAAACTGGGACTCTGACATTGAATAAGCTTTATGTTGATAAAAACTTGATTGGGGTTTTTGCTAAGGGTGTAGAGATGGGCTTTTAGGACACATAGCTTACATTACATTAGATGTGAGGTATGAATTGAATTTAAATTACATTAAATTTGAAGTGATTAGGGAAATTGATGAGAATGAAAATTTCAACTTAGATGCTGAGGATGCAAAGTTGGGATTTTTCAATTTCAATTTGAAGCCCCTGCTGCTGCTAATGGTATGTTTCTTTATGTAACTCATTTTAACTCTTTTCGTTTAAATTTGAGTACTTTATGCAATTTACAAATATTTGGTTTTGAAAATTTTGTATTGAATTTAGTTACAAATTGAAATAATTCATTATGTCAATTATTACAATTGTGGCCTTGTCTTAAAATTGGAATTCTTTAAACTGAATTGTTACAATTTACAGTCAAATTGAGTTGATCACCATGAGTTGCAGCTTGATTGTTCGAAGCTAGATCATCATGAGTTGCAGCTTGATTGTTTGAATCTTGATGATCATGAGTTGTAGCTTGATTGTTTAAAGCATGATCATCATGAGTTGCAGCTTGATTGTTTGAAGCTTGATCATTATTTGCAGTAGCTTGATGATCATGAGTTGAAGCTTGATCATCATGAGTTATAGCTTGATCATCATGAGTTGGTTTCTAATCCTTGATTTTGTTTAATTAACTACTGGAAATTTATGATACCCTTTTAGGTTAAATGGCTAGGATCAAACCTCATGCTCTGTTACAGCAAAGCAAAAGGAAGAAGGGTAGAGGAATTAGGGTTTCTTAGTGTATAGTTGTTTCTTCTAAGTCCTAATAACTTGATTGACTTTCCTAGTGCATAGTTGTTTTTATACATTGCCATTTGATGTATAATGCTTTTGATTTTGAATATTAGAATAGATTATCATAGAATCTCATTGTTCTATGTCAATTGATATGAATTATGAAGTCATGGCTTAAAAATTTTAGCTTGATATTTTGAATACTGGTGTTGTTGTATCAGCTATATGAAGTTAGAGCTATGATGCGATAAACTTCTTCATGGTTCTATATCTATTATCTATAAGCTCAGTTCCCAGCTTTTATGAGGAATTCAAGTGTAGTATATTACTTGATATTATTTGAGATGCTATTGATGGGGTAAAGGAATGTTTGAAAATTGTATTTTGTTTCTTGAGGCTTTATTTTACTACTATCTTGATTGAACTTTCCTTGTCTTTTGTTGAGCATGAACAGAAAGTTTTTCCATTGAAAATATTTTTAAAAAGTTGAGTTTGAATGGAACAAACATTAGTTAAATGGATATTTAAAAATAATCAAATTTTAACTGATTTTGAGAAAAAATCGATTTTAAAATTGATTTTTTAAAATTGGTTACATAAAAAAACCCGGTTATTTAACCATAACCAGTTTTACAATTGGTTTTATAACCGGTTTTAAACCAAATAATGGATTTGGTTATAAATCCAAATCCGTTTATTGGTTTTTAAATGGATATGGTTTGGTTTTTTTTTAAAACCAACCATGCACAGCCCTAATCACAACGACCCCTACAAAATGACATTTATTGTCATTATAGCCCCTGAAAGTGATAACTTATATTCAGCATGTATGTAATAACTTCTTGGATTTGATGAAGAGTGAGGAAATGAGAAAAACTATAATTGAAGGGAGAAGAAAGGAGAAAAGGTAACTCAAGGAGAAAAAAACACAATTTTTTCTATTTAAAGCTTCATTTTTTTAATTTTTTTTTAAATTTAATCTTGATTTGATCCTTGTTTATTCATCACATTAGCTTAGGAGATTGATACATCACTCAACCACGTACACGTCACACACTTAGGTTTATTACTGAAGTGACGAACGTTTGACTGAATCTGGGACTAATTTAGGTTTATTACTGAGTGGGGGGAACTTAAATGTCAGCGTCTTGTTGAGTCAAGGACCAAAACGATAGTTTACCTTCTTTTTAATTATATATATATATATATATATATATATATATATATATATATATATATATATATATATATAAGAGCTTATTTACTTATCTTGGAAGTTGCACTTTGTAAGAAATACTATCAACTAGACCACGCATTTGTTACCTAACTTATGGGGTGCTATATGTAATAATTTATTTTAGGCTAAATTATATATGTGGTCCCTTAACTTATATTCAGCATGTATGTAATAACTTCTTGGATTTGATGAAGAGTGAGGAAATGAGAAAAACTATAATTGAAGGGAGAAGAAAGGAGAAAAGGTAACTCATGGAGAAAAAAACACAATTTTTTCTATTTAAAGCTTCATTTTTTAAATTTTTTTTTAAATTTAATCTTGATTTGATCCTTGTTTATTCATCACATTAGCTTAGGAGATTGATACATCACTCAACCACGTACACGTCACACACTTAGGTTTATTACTGAAGTGACGAACGTTTGACTGAATCTGGGACTAATTTAGGTTTATTACTGAGTGGGGGGAACTTAAATGTCAGCGTCTTGTTGAGTCAAGGACCAAAACGATAGTTTACCTTCTTTTTAATTATATATATATATATATATATATAAGAGCTTATTTACTTATCTTGGAAGTTGCACTTTGTAAGAAATACTATCAACTAGACCACGCATTTGTTACCTAACTTATGGGGTGCTATATGTAATAATTTATTTTAGACTAAATTATATATGTGGTCCCTTAACTTAATTTCAGGTAACGTTTTAGTCATTTATCTTTTTTTTCCTAAGTTGGTCATTTATTTTAATTTTGAATGACAATTTGATATTTTATGTTTTAAAATTTCACAATGTTATCCTTTTTTTATACAAAAATTCAAAAAAATCATCAAAATTTTTAACCAAAACCCATAAAATTAATAATCATCTTCAATATAATGTAAATTTTATCAAATTCGTAACTCATAGATTCAAATACACTCATATTTTCATCTCCAACAACATCAAATAAAGAATGAAAATATGAGTTTATATCAATATTTAAGTTATGAATTTGATTAAATTTGTATTTTATTAAAGATGATAATGAACTTTATGGGTTTTGTTTGAAAATTTTGATGATTTTTATGAATTTTTATATAAGAAAAAAAACAACATTGTTGACATTTTAAAACATAAAATATCAATTTGTCACTTAAAATTAAAATAAAAGACCAACTCGGGAAAAAAAATATAAAGGACTAAAACGTTACCTGAAATTAAGTTAAGAGGCCGAGAATGTAATTTAGTCTTTATTTTATTATAATTTTGTTTTTTTTTATTAATTAAAATAAGAAAAATATAGGTGACAAGAGGATCGGACTAGTTGGTCAAATATAGTCCATAGTGAACATACTAAACTTGATAAATTGTAGCCTTATAACAAAACAAGTTCGACTAAATATGTTCATTCATATGATTGTACCATTCTAACTAGGGGTGGGCAAAATTCAGTTATGCTTGAAAACTGAACCAAACCGAATCAAATTGGTTTTTAGTTCGGAAAAAACCAAATTGAATTGGTTTACAGTTTGTAAAACTGAACCGAACTGATTCTATAAACCAATGAACCGGTTTAATACTCCAAACCAAACTGAACTGGTTTTAACTTATTTTTATTTGTACCAAACCGAATTACTTTTGTATTAAATTGAACCACACTATTTAATTCCTATAGACTTTTTTTCCTATTAAATTCATTGACTAGTAGCATGTGGAGCAATGTTGATCAATCAGAATTCACATGCTGCCTTTCAAGATACATTTTAAGCCTTGCATTGGCACAACAATGTTGATCAATCATAATTAATAAAAAATAGAATCAGATACATATTAAGCCTTCCCATAAGATAAAATTAGAATTAATCAGAAACAAAAACAACAATTTCTAATTAGGGTAATGTTGATCAATCAGTCTCATCACATCATCAAACCTTAATAGGCTAATGAATTTTCTAAAAATCTCTGTCCAGCACACATGTAACTAAAAGGTGAACAGAAACAGATTCCTCTATATTCCATAAGTATGATCCCTAAACTCAAATTATCTATTTACTTCAAATACAATGACGCTAAACAAAATAGAAACAAATGTCTTTAATCGTCAAGACTAATGACACTAGCAGATGTTGTTGCATAGAGTATTGGAGAAATAATCTCTGCAAAAAAGAGTATTTCGTTATGTTTCAAAAAATTTAAAATACAATACAAAGTTTGTAGAGCTAAAAATATTGTAACATACCTTTCTCAAAGGTTTCAAGTTCTTCAAGGTCCTCATCAAATAGATTTGAGAAAGGAGATCCTTTCAGCTAATCTCTAGTGCTGAAAGCAGACTCTGATGCTATAGTAGACACAAGGATGGGCAACACCTCACGAGCAACACTTGAAAGGATGGCAAATTTAGTTGAGTTGACTTTCCACCAATTTAGAATGTAAAACTCGTCAAAATAAGGTTCACACTCTTCAACAAGGTATTTATCAAGCTCAGACTTAGGATCAATTATTTGCCCAATTGATTTTTTGTAGAAGCCCATACCATGTATATCGTTATCATCTTCCTCTGGTTGTAATTCTCCCATACTTTGAGAACCTTCTTCCCTACCTTCATATTCTCGATAAATTGATTTCAACGAAGATGACAATTTCGTCTTTAATGCCTCACCATCTACTTCAAAAAAATAATCAAGAAAGTAGTTTACATATCCAAATTTGCAAGTTGGGTCCAATACAACAACAATTAGTAACAACACGTTTATTCCATCAACGTTGCCCAATACTTGTCATATTTACTCTTCATACTAATCCCCATCGATTTTATGCTTGCATCATTGTGCTCACTTAATAATTGAATCTTCCTTCCAATAGCAAATACCTCATTCATATATATGTTACTAGTAACATATGAAGAGCGTAAATACGCATAGTAGTGTCATAGAAAATCTTCAAAAAGGGAAGCACCGTATTAGCAAAATCCCAATCCTTGGATAGAGGTACTCCAAGGCCTTTATCCTTAGATATTTCTTTGACAACTAGACATATGAGACTTTTTTATACTTGAAACCTTTTATACTTCACAACTATTACTAACAAATCAAAGGCTTTTTTATAACAAATCAAAGGCTTTTTTATACTTCACAACTATTACTAACATCAAATATGTAGAATTCTATCTAGTTTCCATATCTAGACATATGAGACTTTTATAAGAAATTTTCTCCCTTTCAATGCATCCTTTAAACCTTGCCAATCTAGAAGGAGACGATCTCACATACTTGACTGCTTTCCAGATTCTTGTGATACAAATGTCCTCATCTTTTAAACCTTCCTTTACAATCAAACTCAAGATATGTGCACAACACTGCATACAGATATATTCTCCGTTCAAGAGCAAACAACTCCTTGCATTCATCCAATTCTTCATAAATTTAATTCCGACGTCGTTAGACAATGCATTATCTACTGTTATGCTAAAGAAACGATTCAACTCCCAAGCATTTAAACATGTCTCGACTTCCTTAGCCATGAACTTTCTTGTATGGCTTGTGATTTGACAAAAATTCAAGATTCTCTTATGCAAATTCCATTTTTTATCAATGAAATGTGCAGTTAGACTCATGTAGCTTAGATTTTGGATAAAAGTCCATGTTTCTGTCGTAAGACAAACCTTCCCACAATGTTTTGAGATGAAAATTTTAAGTATTTCTCTCTCCGCATCAAAAAGTGACCAAATAGCACGCCAATGTAGAGCGGGATGGAATATCAAACTGTGGTTGTAAGACATTCACAAAGTTTAGAAAAAACACATTCTCCACAAATCGAAAAGGAACCTCTACTCCCACAAACATCTTCACAAGCTCCAATCGACATGCCTCTTGGTCAAACATTGAATAAGGTGAAGAGACAACACCTAATTCCTCAGTTTGTGTTTTTTTGCCTTTTGAGTTCTTGATTATCAGGATGCTCCTTACATCTTTTCAGATGCATAGTCATAGCACTTGTCCTATCCTTGAATTTAATCAAGTTTCCACAATAATGACATTTGGCCATTTGACCTGAATTAGGCACTTCAGTACAGTGATTCCATGCTTGTGATCGATTTTTACGCTTAGATGGTGGAAGATGGGCTGATATAGCTTCACCAGAAGGGGAAACCGAAGTGGTAGCAATATATTCTTCATTCTCCATTAATGGAGAGTCCATGTAATCATCTATTGACGACATCTGTTTAAATAAATATGATTAGAAAGTCTACTTTTAATAATTTATTGAAACAAAAACAATAACATAAACTAAACTAAACATGTATATTAGACAAGCAAAATCAATTTCACAATTACGGACTTGCATTTTCGGACAAACAGAAAATCAACTTTATCGAGGATTAACAATGAAATTTATGTATAACCTATTAATTGCATAATTACGGACTTGCATTTTTAGTTATGTTGTATCATTTATAAATATGTATATTATTAATACTTAGTATAATATCAGTTACAGTCACACTTTCCACATAGTGTTATCATACTCATCACTTCAACTAACAACTTTATTTCCTGCTACATTATAACAATATCTTTAATACCAATATAATACCAAAGTTTGTTAATTAGATTATTCACTTAGGCACAAATTCTTCTCCATTCAGTGTAATATCATTCTTGTGTCTAACTTGTTTTTCACCTTTGCTTGCTATAATTATGAATGTGTAATTCTATACATATAATGATGCATAGAAATTGCTAACAAGGGAAAACAGATGTTTCTGTTTCCCTAACACAATAGAAAACCAAGCTGTCAACATTGATTTAGATTCAGGATATAACATATTTTATATTTTTGATGTGCTTCACTTGTATTAGGTCACACAAGTGCACAAACACATGAGACACATAGGGATTTTCTCTTTACAATATATCGGCATGCCATTAATGTTTTCACTTTGGTTTTCGTTGTTGTTGTAGCAGTAAACTGGCATATTAAAATCATGGGCCAACTGCAAATTTGCTAAACAAATAAGTTCGACAAACAAACGAATCCAACATTCATCCTATAGTTTGAACTTAATTATAAACTATATATATCTTAATATTGATTTTTAGGTATGACTATTATATTTAAACACTCGATGCATGGAGAATCGTATATAAACTCCCAACCATATGAACACACAAATGTATTGCAAACAAAAAGAATCAAAATCCATATTTATAAAAAGAATCAACAAAAAGAAATTGCAAACAACACCAACCTTGAAAAGTACAAATGTATTGCAAAGAACATATTCCTACCTCATAGTAGAACAAAACCAATGCTATTGATTACACAAATGCAGATAAAAAAAATCAACAAGCATAAATACAAATACAGATACAAAACTCAGCACGCATAAATTCAAAGTTTAAGCAATTATCAATTTATAACTTTAAAAATACAGAGATAAACAAAAGCCAAATTACACATAACTTCAAAAAAATACAACAAAACAATCAAAAGTAGAGTTAATCGTTGTAGAAATAAAATGCATGGGAAAAGCATGAACTCGACTTAAAAAGTTATTAGACAAGCAAAATCATAAAGATGTTCATCAGTGAAAGCGGAGGTTGATAAATACATGCGAGGAAACGACGGAAAGCGGAGGGCGACATAGGACGTAGACTCACGAAGAGAGAAGACAAAGTGCGATGAATTTTTGTGCGAAGAGAGAAGACAGAGGGCGACGAATTGTTGCGCGAAGAGAGAAGACGGAGATGAACTGTTGCGCGAAGAAAGAAGAGATGACTTTTCTATTTCAATTTTAGGGTTGTAATTCTGATTTTAGGGTTTTGAGATTTTGAAGTTTTGGTAGAATTAAAATTTAAAACTAAGTTATGGTTATAGTGAACCTATATTTTCTAAAATCAGTTCAGTTAAAAAAACTGATTTTAAAATAAAGTTTAGTTTTTAATTTTTTTTGAACCGGATTAATTTAAAAACGATTTGATTCGGTTTAGTTCTATAAATCAATTCAGTTTTTGATTTTTTTGCCCACCCCTACTTCTAACCAGATGAGATCTGATCAAATCGACTCATTTAACAACTCTATTTAAAATATAATAATTAATCTATTTAAATTATTTTATAATTTTCTTTATAAAATTTTTAAACTTAAATAATAATTTTTTTATTAGTATTTAAATAAATATTATAAATTACCCAAATCATAATATATAAATATATAATATGAACAAACACATGATAAATACACTAATTAGAGTAAAAACAACGCAACAAAAATATTTCAGTTTTTCTCTAATTAGTGTATTCAATGCTAGGTTGTCCATATTATATATTTGAATTATATACTACTAAAAAAAATATAAATAAATAAATAAATAAAGGGAACACCTTTGTCAAAAAGTAGAGCGAACATGTATAAAGTTTTCTCTGAATTGGATACCATCTTTTCGATCTAGATTCTTTTATTTAACCATCGCTTAATTATTTTTCTTTGTTTTATTTTATTTTTAATTTAAATTAAAATTTTATATTATATAAATCTTGCACATAAATTTTATATAAATTTAAAATTATAAAATATATAATTAAAATTAAAATAAATGACTAAATAAAAAGAAAAAGAAATTAAAAAGTTAATTAAAATTAAATTAAAAAATTATATATATTATTTAGCTTATTTATAATTTTCAATAATATATCAAATTATTTTAAATTTATATAAATTTTATTGAAATAGTTTATATAATTAAAAAGCACTGAGTTCAATAAAATAATAATCTATAGTATAAAAAATTAATAGAACCTTAAAAAATATTAAAGTGAGAAGATTAAAACTCTCATCTTTTACCTTAGATTTCCGTTATACCAAATAATAATAAAGTGAACACGTTATTGTATCAAATTGCGCGTAAAGAAAAACTCTGAATAGCATTTCGATTCGCTATCGTTACCGACATTGAATTAATTTTTCATTTCATGCTAAATTAAAGGCTAAATTAAATTTAATAGCATAAAAGGAGATGCTACATGGCACTCTCTCCCCAATATCAAGAACAGAGGAAACTTATTATCGAAAGAAGAAAGAATGACAACGCTTGGTGGAGTTCGCGATGTGCCAGGAAACCAGAACAGCCTTGAGATCGATAGTCTCGCCCGCTATGCTGTTGAGGAACACAACAAAAAAGAGGTTTGTTTCTTTTGTTTGTTTTTCTTTGTTTTTCCTTTAAATGTTAGTTGTTTCGTTTGTTTTTCCGACGAATTCCTTTGTTTTATGTCAATTTCTCATTGGATGAGGCCGATTATCGATTTTGGCCTGGTTTACATTTATTCCTAAATTCGCATGTTGTTGATTTCGATCCTCTAGCTTGCAAATTACGCCCTTTCCTTTATTATAGATTTTGTTAGGGTGGTAATTAGCCTTGTTAGAGTAGGCTACACTCGAAAATAAGAAGGAAAATCAAAACATAAGAGGAAAGGAAGTTTGGATAAATTTCTTCATGTTTATCTATGAAACACCAAATCGGACTCAAACACTGGATACGTATTGAACGTAGACACTGGTAAAATTTTGAGAAAATGAAGTAATTGAAGATTGTTAGTTGCATGTGTCGGTGTCTGACACTAGACATGTCCTCGATCAGAAATGTCGGTGCTATAGAAATGTTCATTCATCATTTATAGAATTGGTTTTATATATACAATTCGGTTCTTACATTTATGGATTGTAGTTAGGAAAAGGGATTTAATTACAGACTTTTTAGAAGCAATCTATTCTATGATGACTCAACAATAGTGACCACATTTCCTAACTTGAGACTATTGGTAATCAGACCACCAGATTGGGTGTTTGTTTTTATGTTGGGGCTTCTCCTCAATTCCTGCATTTGCTTGACTTGGGCCAATTCGTTTTTAAGAGTTTGACCTGTATCATTGCCCATTCCTTCAAAGACAACCTTGTCCTCAAGTTGTAGTTTGGGAAGTCATCCACAGAAACCTCTACATCTTCCCATATGGCTTCAAGCATGGGATGCCCTCCAAGAAGCTGCTTGTGTAACCCCTTTGTGTCTTGCAACGTGCGCCCTCTCAAAATGTGAGCCGAAGTGAGTGTGATCCTTGTGCCTATAACCGTTGCATCTTTCAGAGGAATTTCAGATGCTAGCGCGCCCACATAGGGTTTGAACGTAAAAATGTTTTAAAATATTTTGGGATCCTTTGCCACAAATTGAGCTCTGGCAGTAGTGTTGAAGGCATAACCACACCCAATCACCTTTCTGGAAGGTATGATCGTGTCTATGCGCATTTGCCTGTGTTCTCATTCAGATTTTGGTGTTCGAACTGGTGGGGATGGTCTGCATTCATGCTCAAAGAGCTACATATCATGCATTTGGGCCAGGCGTTTATACACCAATTCATTAGAAGGTCGGTTGGATTTGTCAACACAAGGAGGCATGGTAAATGGTATGAAAGCACCAACGCAGGGTGGTACTTAGCTTGTTACACTAGTCTACACTCTTGAAATTTAGAAGGAAAATCAAAGAATTATCAGTTTCTACAAGGACTATAGTAAAAAAAAAAAAAGGAATCTAAAAACAGATTTTGTAAAAAACTTCATTTAGGGATGACTCAACATTAATTAATTACTACATTTCCTATCTTGGGCCTATTGGTAATCAGACTACCAGATTGGGAGCTTGGTTTTAAGTTTGGGCTTCTCCTCATTGTCAGCATTTGCTTGAGTGGGCCCAATTCGTTTGTAAGAGTTTGATCCAGCATCTCAATTTTTTTAAAATTTCACATTCATTAATAAAAATGCCCTAGTTAATTTATAATTGAAAAACGTAAATTCATTTTGTCTCTCTTATGATATCAATAATTATATAAATAATTATTGACAAATAACATATTTGTTGACAAATTTATTGCTATAACTACTTCGTTTAATACGTGAATTATGTAAGTGTGTCTTATGATAATTGATTTTTGAAATTATAGTTTTTTGGAGCAAACAACCATTTAGGTCCTTGAGTATGTTGGTGCACTATAGTCATTAAATGTATCAAAGTTACAAAAGTATCTTTGAATGTTTCTTTTACTAGGTCCTTAAATATGTCTTCTTTGGCCTTCGAATATGTATTTTGTTGGTTAGTTAAGTTTAGAAAATTATTAATAGAAGACACACTCAACGATATTTTGGATGTTTCGATACATTCAAAGACTATAATACCACTGCGTCACATTTAGGGACTAAAATAACTGTTTGCAATTTTTTTAGTATAAATCGAATAACTCTGCATGCAGCTGTTGAACTTCAGAACTTGAAGGCACCCATTAAGCAAGAACATTGAGGTTCCTACATATTTATTACTGCTGTCAACTTAGTCCTCACATCATAAACTTCAGACACATTTTACATCAAATTTGGCTTCTATATCCATACTAAGTTACCTTGAATGTAACTTAATTCTTTCGGTATTAAATGACTTGGACTGTATCTTACTAAGAGTAGCGCGACTATTTACTCAATTTGTAATTCTAAAAACCAAAAAAGTTGTCTGTATTTCCTTTTTGTAGTATGATGATTTCAATGCAATTCTTTATAGTTTTGCTTTTGGTGTTTTTAATCCTTTTTATTGAATTGGTAATGGTTATGCAGAATTCTCTTCTGGAATTTGAAAGGGTGATAAGTGCAAAACAGCAAGTGGTTTCTGGAACCTTGCACCACATCACTCTTGAGGCAAAAGATGGGGTGAATAAAAAAGTTTATGAAGTCAAGGTTTGGGAAAAGTCTTGGATGAACTTGAAGGAGGTGCAAGAGTTCAAGCTTGTTGAAGATGCATCTGCGGAGTCAAGTGCTTAACTAGGTATTTCATTACACTGAATAATTGCTCCTGCCTGATTTATGAAGTGCTTGTGAAATTATGATGAATGCAACTCTTCAATATTACCTATTAATTTTCTTGGTCATTCTAAACATTAATGAAAATATGAGTTTAAAATGAATATGGGGAGAAATGCAGTAAAAAGAACTAGAACTTGATGTCTTAGATCGGTTTCTGGTTTAGTAATGATCTTATTGGTTATTAGTTAGTGTGCTTATGTGTTTGATGAGTGACAATACTACCATAGTTTGATGAGTTTGATTAGTGTGCTTACGGTTTGGTAATGACCTTTTTAGGCCCAGTTAAAGCCTAGCTTTGGTGGCTAAAGCCTTGGGCCAGCCTTATATGTGAATAATACCATGGAACTTTCAAAAAGAGATTGTTGTTGTATTAATTCAAAATAATTTTTCTATTCCGGAAACATTTTCTATTTTCATTTCCTAAAACTTTTAAGATACTTTTGAAGTCATTTCTCATTTTTCATGTTCTGATACTAACAACTCATCTAGTGCACTTGGGATTACTGATAAGTAAAGATGTCTTCATTGATTTTTCAGGTTATTAATAATTAATAAAAGTCATGTTTCTAGCTTGGCTCGAAGGTGAGACGCCTAAGGATATTTTAAAACCATGATATGTATGAAATAGATCTAACTCTTGCTGTCAGGATTTGGTACTTGTAATAATGACGGAGTTTTAGTTTCATAATAAATCATCTACTATTAAATTAAAAAAGCAAAACACTAATAAAAATATATTATTCTCCTTATTAGTTTTAACATTAGATCATTAAGACTGGATAATCCAGTAATAGTAACAACCACATCCAACTTCCACAACTTCACCAACAATAATACTTCTTTTTTTAAAAAAATAATAATAATAACATGACACTTCTCAATATTAAAATAATAGCAGTAGTTCGTAATCAAAATAATAAAACTCTAATTTTATTAAATAATATCCTCTTTCGTACAACAAGTAAAAGATTAATTTGATAAAAATTTCAGCTAATGGAAATAGAAAAAAAAAATAGTTTATTAAATATGAGATAAATATTTATTATTAATAAAAAAAAATGTTAGGAAAAATATTTATAACTAATAGTATAAATAAATAAAA
>JBBPBS010000577.1:4828956-4844332 GCA_037974835.1 Cicer judaicum
TTGTCACTTACATAAGATAAAAAAAAATACTATAAATATTTGAAATTCAAACATAAAAAATATAAGATAAATATTTGTCATTAATGAATATTAAAAGAAAAACAATGAACAAATATCTCTAATTGATGTATAAAAAATACATGACAAATATTTAATACTAATAAATATAAAAAATTATAGGATAAATATTTGTCACTAAGATAAAAAACACAATATAAGTATTTTTTATTTATAAATATTAAAAAAAAATACGAGATAATTTTTTGCCGTGAATAAATACTAAAAAAACGACACAAATATTTTTTACTAATATATATAAATATCATAAAGCGTATACTATTTTCAATTTTCAATAATTTTCTTAAATTTTTAATATTGCATTGACAATGAATCACAATCAAAAAATTTTTTATACTCACGCGGGGCCTATGATATATAGGTATTTTACTAGTATATAAATAACACTAACATGTCACTAATTTGAGCTTCAATGGGAGGTTGTAACAATTTCTCTCAAGTGTAATAAGTGTATTACATATAGAGTTGTCAATAAAGCCCAAAAGTTCCAAGCGACTTGTGAAAAATCTCATACTAGGTATTTTACTAGTATATAAATAACACTAACATCTCACTAATTTGAGCTTCAATGGGAGGTTGTGACAATTTCTCTAAGTGTAATAAGTCTATTATAGTTAGAGCTGTCAATAAAGCCCAAAAATTCTAAGTCACCTATAAAAAATTCTAAGTCACCTATAAAAAGTCTCATACTAAGCTCATAATATTTGGCCCCCTATTGAAATAAAGTTCTCATACTAAGCTCATAATATTTGGCCCCCTATTGAAATAAAGTTTTTAAGGCCTCGATAGTGGGTTTAAGAGGTGAGGATCAAGGGTTTATCGGTCCAATATTTTGTTAATTGAGATATCTAATATAACATCAATAGAATTGTTAAATAAAACTGATTTGGTTCAGTCCGCAAAGATCTGTGAAGTCCGTTACATAAATGTGTACAGATCAAAACATTCCAAAACATTCCACTTGGGGCTGTCAATTCTTACTGCCTGACAACTATGGGCGATGTAGGCTAATGGATTATGATTCATTTTTTTTTTTTTCATTTGTTCTTCAATTGTTTGATGACATTTATAATATAATTGGATGTATGTAGTTTTTATTTATATTAACACTAAATATCAATAAAAATTAAAGTTTTATTTATTTAGTTGAACCAAATTAATAATTTGTGTAATATATAAATTTTAGTTTTATCTAATGACTCTCTCTTTATCAAGTTAACATACTTAAATATTATTTTATTAATGACTTTTAAATTATAAATAATTGTTAATCTACGTTGAGATCTTGAAATTGGGTCGGCCCGACGTCTAATAGACCGGTGCAATCTATCCCAATTTTCAATTTTGGCTATATTAATTTGATAATAAAAGATCCAATTCGTTTTGGATTAGTTATTGAAACTTTTTCAAGTCTTCTCAAAATCTAAAAAGAAGTTTCATCTTGAATTTGTATTTTATATGTTTGAATTGATGAATATGTACATATATTTTTATATATTTAAAAATACTAGAGATGATAAAAATACTCGTAAGTTTTTATTTTAGGTTAGACTAAAAATATGGACTAATTATGTCGACTATTAGAACAGATCCATTTTATCATTTTTAAATTATAGTATATTTTATCAACTATTTGAATTTAATCATTTAGTTTATAATATTTAATTTAATATATTAAAACTTCATATTACTAAATAATTAGTATCAAATGATAAAATAGTTACAAAATTATTTTATTAAATGAATAATAATATTAAAAAATATAAATAAATTATTAGTTTAACATCTCACACTAATAATAGAATAAAAAAATTATATATTATTTTTGTGCATTCATAATTCTTTATTGCTTTTATAGATTTAAATACATTTCCTTCTAAGAATATTAATAATTGTTTTAAAATTAAAATGCATTCAAAATCATTTGTTTTGACACAAATGCATTTAAAATAATTAAGTATTGTCCAATTAATAGTTACGGTTCGGGTATGAGACATGATATTTTATAAAAAATTAAAGTACAAGTATGTCAATAAAAAATATAATTTTTTTTATATAATTTAATTAAAAAAGTTAAATTATTCAATTTAATATTTAAAGTTACAATAAAGGATTTAATAAATTACAAATTGTGTTCGCATATAACAATAAATTAACTCAAATTTACAAATAGTAATATAAAAAATTATTAATTTTATTCACAATAAAATAATATAAAAAATAGGTAATCACAAATACAGTACACATATCAATATTGAATAAGTACCTGGTACTAATACTTCATTATTTTAAAAACATTCAGAGCATTATTCTTTTACCTTGGGCCATGTACATAGCACACACCTCCATTACTACACGTCCAATCAATAAAATCTGATGATAAACGTTTCACCTAGTACCAATAATAAGTCCCTACCTCAAATTTATCCAACCTTAATTGCCGCTCTTAATTGGCCGGCCTCTAATTCTACCATTGAAGCACTTAAAAGATTATCATTATTGAAAGAGTTTATAAAAAAATATGATTATTGAACATTAGAGTCTCTTGTTGCACATTCCCGAGAGAGGGGTATATTACCAAGTTCCTTGTTCCAGACTTGTTTCATAAGATTAGGATAAGCCTCGTGAATGCACCATCCTGTCTGGAAACGAAGGGACGCCCCTCACGAGGAGATACCCCTTAACTACACCGAATAAAAATGGGATTATGGTTAGAATGACGATAAACCATATTTTCTACTATATCCTCAAGAAACTGCATACAAGAAAATTGATTATTTGTGCCGGTCAAAAGTCTTCACAAAACGTGTAAAAGCAGCCACAAATTATCTGTCTGTTTTGACCACGTGGTAACTAAAATTCTTCACATATGAGCTGATCACAAACATTTGTAAAAGTCTAGATTGTCATAAATGTCTATTTTATTTTTAAGTTGACGTGCAAGTTTTGACCACCACACATTTGTATTTGTTTAGTTTATCAAAAATTTTAACTTAGTTTTAAAAAATGCGCATTTTGTGGGAGTTTAAACTGTCACAAATGAGAGAATTTTTTTTTAAAACAATTATTATTCAAAATAAAAGTCTTGAATGTACCCTTTAATAGGGATGACAATGAGTAGGGTTTGGGTAGGGTACTATATACCCGCAATTTAAAAAAGTACACATACCCGTATCCGTACCCTTTTGGGTATCAACTTTAATACTCGTACCCTTAACTGGGTACCTAAGTGCCCGTACCCATACCCATTACCCACACTTTAACTAAAATAGATCGATCAATAAATATTATTTTGTGATTAAATTTAAAAATTATTCAAATATCATAAATCCAATCATAAAGTATTATAAACCAAAATATTTTCTAACTCAAAATATTTCAAATGAACACTCATTACAATACATTAAATATCCATAATAATATTTTATGAAGTTGCAACTCTTACGACAATATTATTTGAGATCAGTAAAAACAATTTATAAGAAGTTGCAAGTATAATTATAAAGACACAATTAATAAGATATAATTTTTAGTTATAAAGTCACAATTATTTAACTATTCATCATAATCAAATTCTTAAAAAGTTTGCAAACATTTATCTTTTGATTTGATTATAAATATTGTAATGGTTCAATGATATTAATAGATATTAAAATATAAAGGAAAACAATTAGTTAAACTAAACATTAAAATAATAAATAAATAAATAAATAATATATTATATAAGTGCGGGTGCGGGGCGGGGTGGGTACTATAGTACCCATACCTGCACACATACCCGCTTAATTTTGTGGGTAATTATCCGTCCCTATGCCCATACCCATTATGCGGATTTTTACCCTACCCATTGTGAGTTTTTTTTACGGGTACCCATTGGGTTTGGGTCTAATTGTCATCCCTACCCTTTAATCTAGGGCGTTTGTGGTATTAGACTTGGTGATGGGATAAGTTGTATAAAATTTTTTATAAATATTTAAAAAGTTTGTAAGTTTAATTTGAAACATAATAGTTTATGGGTAGTAAGTCCCGTGTTTGAGCTGACGTACAAGCGTTTTAGGACAGTGAATCATTTGAAAGTTTCTTCAAATTAAAAAGAAAACTTTTTTAAATATGGATAACTTATTTTGTAGAACTTCTTCTTTTCCCGCTCGTTCTACCCAAAACTTCTCAGGAAAAAAGGAAGATATCAATAGTGAAGAAATTACTATTGAAGACTTTCAAAGATCAATAAACAATTGACAAATCCCAAAAGTAAAAAATAAAAAGATCAGGTCTATGAATCTATACCCTATGTCGTTTTTTTTAAGTCTGAAATCAAATTTGGGCTACGGCCATTACATGATATACACATTTTTTTTTAAATGGGCCAAGAGTATTGGGCCATTGCATTCATTTTATGGGTAACAATATGCCGAAAATAGTCGTCTTCATTGTCATTTTCTATATTAATGGTGTCTTCTGAAGCGCTGTCTGAGGAAGGTTTTGATGATTGGGCCGTACTTTTGAGAAGTTGGGTCATGATTTCAAAGTATTCCTCTTCGGATTTTGCCGCTGCTAGTTGTGTTTGGGCAAATGATTTTTGGGCCAAGAATTTATTCGCCATTGGGTCTAGTTTCTTCATACTTTTGCCTTTGGAGCCATGTTGACACAACTTGTTTATTGATACTCGGTGGAATAGAGAATATTGTCCACCATCTGACTTTGAATCTTCTGATGAGGATTGTTTGGGTCTCTTTTTGGTTAATGTCAAAGCATCAGGCTAATACCCATGGTAGAAAGAATTTGGTAGAGAATAGCATTAGAGGGGGAAAATGTGTTCTCTGTTTGTTGGTTTGTAATGAGTTTTGTATAATTGGAAGCTTTTTTGGACTTACGTTTTCAAGATATCTGGAATGGAGCAAAATAATTTTCACCAATGAGCAAACCATTGAGGAATTTTGGAAGGTTCCATGGTAAGGTTAAAGAAAAATAGCCAATTATGACTAAATTCTTGATTTTGAATGAGGAAAACATTGTACCAGGATTGTTGATAGTCCCAGTAATTAAAAGTCTTACAATGGTTTATTGTACTTTTGAAATCAACTATGAATTGTTTTGGTGTGTAAAGGTTTAATCCCCATTATGAAGGTGAGATGATTTTGTGGATTTTGGCAGTTGAATAGGCTATTGAGCCTTCTTTTGGGTTGTTTTGAATTGTTACAGATCTGTACATTCAAGAATAGATTTATAGTAAGGTTGGAGTTTTGATAAATCATACAGTTTGAAAAACCAGCCTTCTAGAAAAATCTTTGAGATAACTAATTGAGGATTTTTATTATAGAAATGATCATTGATTGTCCAAATGTTTTAATATTATGTTTTGACATAATATTCATATTTTGGTTAAAACAAAGTAATATGAGAATCATTTGGATTTAAAATAATTTTTGAAGTTTCTCCTTGAGAGAATTTTGAAATTATTTTACAAGATTGTTCCTCTTGTAAAGGTTTTGAAATAATTTTTTGAGAAGGGGTTTTTGAAGATTCTCCTATTTCTTGTCCCAGAAAAGATGATAGTTCTATTTGGAGAGATTCAATCTCTTTTTGGAGTTTGTGGAGTTGTGCAATTTTTTGGAGTTGAAGGTTGTCTTCAATTGAATCTTTTATCTCCTGAAAATTGTCAGGACCAGCTATTTGTTGGCTGACAAGCCATATTTGAATTTGGTTTTGGGCTTCATCTTCTTCAAAGCTTCTACCCAAGGTCTGATGGGTTTTGCAGACAAGATAGGTTTTGGGGTTTCTTGTGGTTGGTCCTTTTGGATCTCAATTCTTTTGGATTTTCTAGGCATCACTCGAGTCCTGTTTTGGAGAAATTTTCTGGTTAGAAAATCTGGAATTGAGTTTTGATCTCCTTTAATAAATTCAATTTTCAAAATAAAAAATACTAAGGATTGCTTGCCATCTGGCAAAAATTTGAACATCTTTTTGTAAAACTTCTTTTGTAGATTTGCAATAAATTCGAAGTAAAAAATTTTTGGTTGAGTAAATCGCTTTTAAATTTTGTAATGCACATGACAATTGAAAGAATTTATTTTTTAATGGTAGAATAATTCTTTTGGCAATCATTCCAGTGTGCAGATGTAAATTGTACAATGCATTATTTTTTTTTGTTTAAGGATACCTTCATATCCTATGTCTAAAGCATCTGTCTCAACAATTTTTTGAGCTGATGGGTAGGTAAATGCAAGGTATTTCTTTAACTTGGTTTTTGATTATTTGAACTATTTTGGTATGCTCTTCTAACCATGCGATGATTTTTTTCTTGAACCTATCATGGAGAGGTTTTGTTATGCTATTAATGTTAGGACAAAAATATAATACATAGTACAAACTTCCTAAAAATCTTTGTAATTGTGTTTTGCCAAGAATTTTGTCAGAAAATTTATCTGCGAAACTTAAGGACCTTTCAATAGGGGTAATAGTACCTTGAGAGATATAATGTTTTAGGAAGCGGATTTTTGTTTGAAAAAGTGAAACTTTGGATTTTGAAATCACCATTCCATTTTTCTTAGTGATCATTAAAAATGTTCTAAGGTTTTTGAAGTGTTGTTCAATGGTTTCTGAAAAAATTAAAACATCATCAATATAGACAATGCAAAATTTTGAAAATGGATTAAAAATTTCATTCATAATTCTTTGAAATTCAAAAGGAGCATTTTTTAATCCAAAGGGAATTATTGTCCAGTCATTTCGGCCAAGAGGGACGGTGAATGCTGTTTTATAACGGTCTTTTGGATTAATTTGTATTTGCCAAAATCCTGATTTCATGTCGAATTTTGAAAATACAGATGAGGAATGCAATTTTTGTAAATGATCTTTTTTGTTTGGAATCGGATATCGAATCCATTTTAAAGCTTTGTTGGAAGGTTTGTAGTTTATTACTAACCTGGGTGTACCACTTTCTATTTCAGAATTTTTATTCACGTAGAAGGCTGCACAACTCCAGGGGGGCCTATATTTTGTTATTAGACCCTTTTGTTCTAGGTTTTGGATTTCAGTTTTGCAATGCATTTCTAGTTCATAATTCATTTGAATAGGTCTAGTTTTTGTTGGGATTTGTTTATCAGAAAAGTAATTTTCGTATGGTAAATCTACCATATGTTGTTTTCTAGTCCAAAAAGTATTTGGCATATCTGAGCAAATTTCATTTTCAATTCTTTTTGGAGTTCTGAAATTTTTTATTTTATGAAACTATTTTGTAATTGTTGTTCAGTTTTGAGAAAAGAAGCATCTTGTTTCAGAAAATATAGATGTTTTTCTTTTCCTTGAATCAAACAATTTAATTCAGTTTTGTAAACAGAACAAACTTTTAAAATATTTAAATTCTTTGTTTGGGTTTTTCTATAAAAGGGAAAATAATTTTGGCTTCTTTTGTTTTGCAAGAAATACTATCATAATTGATTGAGTAGGGAGTTATCATGTTAATGAAAGGAGTCCCTAAAATGACAGTATGAGTAATATTTTCTAATAAAACAAAAGGAGTTTTGATTGAAACGTTACCATTTTTTATAGAAGCTTCGGTTTTATTTTTTATAATCATGTTGGAGTTGTTAGCTGCAACAAGTTTTTCATTTGATTTTTGTAGAAATATGTTTGGTACAATGCTACTTTTCAAGCAATTTAAGTCTGCTCCAATATCAAAAAGTGCAATTGTTTCAAATTTGAAATCTTCAGAAAAAACTAAATTAATTTTGATTAAATATTTTCTTGTTGTTTATTATTCTTAAAACAAATAAGAAATCTTCTAGGATTTCTTCTAAATTTTCAATTTTTTTTGAATATTCTTCATTCTCTCCTTCTTCTCCTTCATGTTATGGGTCAGAAGAGGTTTGATTTTGTACTTTAGAAAGAAGATTTTGAAAAAATATTTGAGTCAATTTCTTGTTATTGTTTAAGAGTTTTTAACTCGTGTTTTACAATTTTAATCTCTTCCTGTAGAGATTGAATTGTGACAGGGTTTGTGACTTTGTTCTTTTTCCTAAGATATTTGTTAAGTCATAAGTGGTTCTAGGAAGCAATTTTGATGAGGATATGGAAGGCTGACTTTGTTTTGATTCAAAAGTACTTAACAATTTTCCTACTATTTCCTTTTGAAGTTTTCTGATGAACCTATTTCAGAATATGTGAGTGTTTCTTCTTTAGAGGTTTCTAAAAGTATTACCTCTATTTTTTGAATTATTTGTTCATCAATTTTTAATTCATGGAGTTTTTTTATTTTTGTTGCAATATCTTGAGATTTGTTCTGTTTGACCACATTTATAGCAAGTTATTTGTTTTGAAGTTTGAGGTTCGAACTTCTTTTGAAAGGGTTTTTTCTTATAAAAATTAGGTTTTTTTTTAAGGTAAGAATTTTGAGGTTTAGATTTTTTTTTATAGAAATCATGTTTGTCTGATCTAAAGAAAGATTTTCTAAGAGGTTTTCTAAAAGGGTTTGAACAAGATCCTCCACAGTCTTTTGAAACATTTGTTGCAGGTATTTCAAATTGTTTGCAAAAAGATCCTAGTTCTTGTCAAGTTCTTTTCATCTCCCACTTTAGATGTTTTTGGAGTTTTAAGTCTTGGCAGATTTTCAAACCTTCCTTTTGTGTGAAGCTTACCAATTCCCCATAAGTTAGATAATTATATGGGATTTAGTTTGTCCCATAGACTTCCTTAATTTTGTTTATAACATTTTCTCCTAAAAGGATTGGGAGGCTGCAAGGAATTTTTCCTTCTAGAAAGGTTGGTTTGAGTCTTCCCTAAGCATAACCCTAGTTAGGAAAGTACTTTTTTAATATTGAAATTCAAATACTTTTTTACATCTGAGGTGTGAAAGGAGTTCAACATTCTTATCCTTTAAGTGAGATGGATCACCTATGAAATGCAGGCTGATTGTGTGAATTAATATTGCAACCGCATCAGGTATTGGGTTTCCTATTTCGTCGAGGATGGGAATCTCCTCCTCTGTGGTTTGGATTATATTTAAAATTTCTAGGTGTTGAGGTGGTGTAAGATGGTAGTCCCACCATCCTTTGAGTTGGCCTGAGAATCCTGCTATTAGGAGTTCTACTATGGCTTTGTCACGTGTATTGGCTTGGATTTTGTAGGCATTGGATGCCATTGTCATTTGTTTTAGCATGTTATATTCAGACATACCATCTATGTTGCATTCATAAACAGTACTGGCATTGAATTTTGATTGAGAAAGGACATTAGGTCTGTTCTCAATTCCTTAGTATGGTGTTTTAACCATGGTAAAGGTTGACCTTTCTGCCATTGGAGCTTACACATATTTTGGTGTTCTTGTTCGGCTTCAGAAACATGGTCTAAGATCGTTACTGTTTTTTCAAAGGTATCCTTAGCTACCAAAGGCGTCGAGGTAGAAGAATGTTCTATCCTACTCAGTTGGTCATGTAAGCCTTGAGTAAATTCTGATTTTCATTCTCTAAAAAGTTTTTGGCTTGTTTTGGAGATTTGAAATGGTTTAAAAATTGAGTTTTTTAGTTTTGGATTAGTTGTCTCAATAGAAGAGACAACGGAGTTTTGTTGATGTTCCTTTTATCTTAGTTAATTATTTTGCAATTGTACTAAGATGGACATTTGTAAAATTATTTTGTTGGAGGATACGTTGGATATCTTTTTCTGAACTATCACTTGGGATTTTGAAAGGTGCAACTTCTACTGGCTTTTCTAGGTGTGTTATTATGATTTGCCTTAAAGGCGGATGTTCAGACTGTATTTTCAAACCAATTACCAAATTCCATTATGCAGTTTTATTTCTAGTTGTTATGGGATTAACAGAACTTTGGTTTTGTTTGAAAGGGTAAGAAATTTGGTTTTGTGTAGCATAAATTTCAAACCATTCAAAAAATAAAATATGAGTTTTATTTTGTAAAATGAATGCATAAAATTCATTCTGAATTTCTTTTCTTTGTTTTAGAAAGTTTTTGAAGAACCATGTTCTTTTTTCCGTATTTTTGGAAGTATAAAAATCATTATGGAGAATAGTTTTATCAATCTCAAATGCTCTTTCTATGACATTTAATTCATTAACAACATTTTCAGTTATTGCAGAAAAAGATGGCGAAGTTGGCGGAGAAACGTTTTGTTGTTTCTCATTGATGTTTTGAGGTGCAGTGTAGATTTATTGATGAATATTTGTGGAGTAGTCAACGTTTTTTTAATACTTCAAACAAAAAATAAAAATAAAATGAAGGGATTGCATATATAAAACACAAATTTCAAATTATTAACATAAAATGATCCCAGGAAGCCTTGTTCTTATTGTTAGTTGATGATTGTTAGTTGATGAGTGATACTACTCAAATGAATGGTTTGTTATTTTTGTGGATGGAGAAGATATAAATAGAATGGCGCCACACTCTTATATATATTCATAATGATAAATTATAAGTGAACGATCGCCAAGAAAAAACATATGGTTTCTTAATAAAATCAAAAGGGTAGTCCAATCCAGAACCAATAAAAGACAAAACTCTCGGAATTACACACTGTATAATTTTTCAACAAAACTCATCTCCCTTTCACTATGCAATTTTCCCCTATATATAGGAAATGATTGCTTTGGCTTACTACATATAAGGAAAATGCCACAATAAACTAACATTACTTCCTACTTGCGGACCTCATTATCTTGTCTAGAAAGAATTAAAATTTTGTTAAAATAGTAACTCGAGAAACTCAAAAGTCACCTTGAACAAGACAAATCAATAGTTAATTTTTCTACATCAATAAAGTATTTCTACAACTCTTTTGTGTTTCACTCATTCCTCATGAATCAACCTACTATTTATTTTAATTAAAATTAACAAAATAAAAAAGTACCACCTACTCATCACGTTATTAATGTTAACCCCATGTTTTACAATGAAAGAAGTTAACTTTTTTTTTCAAGTATATCAAATCGCTTAAGTAATAATTATGATAAGTAAAATTCGTCTCCACATGGATTGTTATTAGTTTCAGTAACGCAACAAAGTTGTAATCACTTAAGTAACAAAATGGGTTGAATAGTTGATTGATAATTTCAAACAAACATAAAATTAAATAGAAAAAAATTTAATATGAGAAAAATAATTAGGAATTTTAAATCACCTTCTTTTTACTATATAATTATTGATTTACTATTTTAACAATCTAATCTATTTGATTACATCAAATTACCCAATTAGATTAAGATCTATTCCTTGACTCAAATTTCTTCTTTATAACAACGAACTATAATTTTTTATGTGATCAAATTTGTTATTGAAAACATATATAAACGTTAATTTATTATACACATGTTAATACTTTATATTTCTTTAACTATATTAAAATATAAACAAATATTTTAATTTTGATTATTATAGGCTATTTTTCAATAACAAAATAGAACCTATGTTAAAGCTATTTATTTTTTATAACTAATATTTGTTTTGTCAGTATTATGGCATGCTATTCATTTTTCATCCCTTTTTTGGGGGATGCTATAGTAATAGGGTCACGTTGCCACTTTCAATTCATACATTGATTAAACAACCCTGCCTACTATATCAAACTTTTATCTTATATTAAAAGAAAATAATCTTATTGTAATACCAACATGGTGAAATTTGATGTATTTGCTTTGCAATTTTTTGCCTCCTTGTTTGTTGTGGAGTAATTAGTAGAATTAGTCTTTTGGTTCTGTTTTTACTGTTTGTTTTTTCTGCATAAGTTGCAATGCAATCAAATATAAAGATGAGTTTCACTTCTTGTATTCTAAGCAGTTTTAGACTCATATTTCAAGCAGTAAAAGGAAATTGTTAAGCCAAAATAAATTTAAATGGGAAGTTATAGGTTGCAAAGTAGAGGCTGTTTGCGTTCGTACCTATGCGTGCATTGTATTCTTACAGTTGACCTTGTTATCAATTATGATGTTCCAAGGTTACTTTTCTTTTCTAATATTGCTATTTTATTCGTTCACTTTTGAAGCATTTGATAAATACATAATGGAACCAAAAGGCAAGAAAATTGGATTTCATGATGCTTGATTTCTGTTTTTTCAATTCTATTACATGTTTTCCTGTGGATCTATACATTTTAAGTTGTGGTGTAATGACAAATTCTTAAACATGAAATGTATGAACGAATTATGCATTATAATCATTTTACATCATTGTATCATATGACATATTATTTAAAATATGTTACATCACAATTTATTATTTTAAAATTAAAAGATAAATTAATATATCGATTTTTAAATTGAGATGATTTAAATCAGTAAAAATAAAATATTAAAACTACAATTAAATCTATTATTTATATCTTATTTCATTTTTTACTAGTGCACACTTCACGTATCTTTCATTTAGCATGACTGGTTTTTTGGTTTAAAATGACGGCTCCTTCTAAAATTTTGTATAAATACGATGAGCATGTCAAATCCTTTCCGCTGTTTAATTTTTTAAAACTAATATTATGCTTGGAAGTATTATAGTTTCTGTAAATATAACTATGTAACGGTGTTGTTGAGAGATTGACCTTGAAAATATTTTGTTAAAAAGGATGACGGCTCTGTCCTTTTTTTCTTTTCCAAACGTGTTCCACATGGTAGATATGTAAGAGTTACTAATTTAAGATGTTTAACCAAAGTAGCTTGCAACTAGAGTCTAAACTTTGTTTGTCTAAAAACACCTAGAGTTTGTTGGACCCCCTATGCTGCTGGTGAACTCTCAACAATTGAAACTCTTTTCAATATCTGGACCATGATTTTGGTGTCAATAGTTTTTAAAGAGTTTAACGAGATTTCTCTGGAAACGTAAGTAAACTCAAGCACATGGTATCAATAGCGTCAATGGAATAGTCACATGAATGGCACAATGACAGAAAACCTAACGGTGTGTCTCCGTGGAGTCCTTCTACCCAGGAAAATATATAATTAATTGAACTAATTGATAAACTGAATTATATACATTACAGCAAAGAAATTAAATTAATTAATGATTTATGAATTAAAATATATATTTAAAATAAATCAATTAATAAAACATAGTTCAAAAATCATTATAACTATTTTAAATTTAATTAAATTTTCTAAAAAATTTTAAATTTTTTTTTTTGAAAAAATAAAAGAAAGTTTTAAATCAGTTTTTTGGAAAATATTTTTATCCAGAAAAACTTTTGAATTTTTTTTAAAAGAAATTGAAATTTTTATATTAGAAAATTTCTTACATTTATTTTTCTCCAAATTTTATTTTCTTAAAAAATTATTTTTCTTCAATGGTTTTCTGAAAAATAATCGAAACTATTTATATCAGACAAAATTTTGAAAATTTTTTCACATCTACTTTTCTTAAAAAAAAAGTCAAATATTTTGTCAAAAAAATTTAAACTTATTTTTTCAAAAAACTAAATCAAAACCGATTTTAATTATAAATCTAATAAAAATATCAAACTAATTTATATTTATAAATAAGTTTCAAATCAATCCTGAACTAAATTTAATTTTAAAAAATTAAACTAAATTATTAATGTAGTATAATTTAGGCTAAATTACATCAGTGGTCCTTTAACTTAATTTCAGGTAACGTTTTAGTCCTTTATCTTTTTTTTTCCCAAGTTGGTCCTTTATTTTAGTTTTAAGTGACAATTTGATATTTTATGTTTTAAAATTTCAACAATGTTATCATTTTTTTACAAAAATTCAAAAAAATCATCGAATTTTTCAACCAAAACCCATAAAATTGATAATCATCTTCAATCTAATGCAAATTTTATCAAATTCATATCTCAAATATTCAAAAACACTCATATTTTCATCTCCAACAACATCAAATAAAGAATGAAAATATGAGTGTTTTTGAATATTTGAGATATGAATTTGATAAAATTTGCATTAGATTGAAGATGATTATCAATTTTATGGGTTTTGGTTGAAAAATTTGATGATTTTTTTGAATTTTTGTATAAAAAGGATAAAATTGTTGAAATTTTAAAATATAAAATATCAAATTGTCACTTAAAACTAAAATAAAGGACCAACTTAGAAAAAAAAAAAATAAATGACTAAAACGTTACCTCAAATTAAGTTAAAGGACCATCAATTTTGTATCATCAACACACATTCATGGAGCTGGAGTATGCTATAACTTGTCAAGACCGTATAGCAATAATTGATAACACTTCATTTATTTTCAAAACCAAATTGTGTTAGAAATTTGTGGTGTTTTATGCAAATGCGTCGTTACTGAAACCATTATTATATTCATACATATCTGATCGTATTTACTCATTTAAAAGGCAATTCTTCTAACACATACATTTCTGCCAAAAGTTATATGTTGGCATTTTTGAAGTATTTAAGATGAGTACATCAATTTAAATATAAAAAAAAAATTAGAATTCTATTTAAACACGATCATTTTTCATTAGAGATAAAAACACAAATTATCATAACATATAAAAAGAGATTAAATTGTTAAGAAGCTAAAACAGCCATGAGAATTACAGTTTAACGTCAATAGCATTAAAATATTAATGTCATTTATTTCTTTGTACATCATTAGTGAAAAGACCAACCTTCGACTCTGGTCTATCAAGAGAAAGAGTGACAACTTCAAGAATGTCAATGTTTCTCATTCATTTACAATAATTTCTCACATTTTACCTCATTTTTTAAATTGATGTGTTGAAAGCCTAATTTCATGATTGACTTTTCTAAAGTGAACAACTTAATTTAGAGCATAAAATGAATAATAAACTATTAATAGTCAATTGTGATAACGGTGTTTCATGTATTAAATGATATTATTTTAAAATTTTGATATCTCTTTCATTGATTTCGTCTTTTGTGTTCATTTAAATTTAAATTTTCAAAACGATGTTGGAGATATGAAGATAATAGATGAGATGGCTTTGAGAAATGAAAAATTTGTAGAATTTAATCCTTTTGAAGTCATAATTGTTAGATTAGTATATTATAAATGTCTTTAATCTAAGTTTACTTAAATTCATTTTGTTACAAATTATAAAAAAGTTATTTGAGTATTTAAAAGTTTAGAAATTATTTTGTAGAAATTTTACATAAAAGTATAAGTTATTTTGTGATTAAAATTATTATTTTTTTGTTATAAAAAAATTGATTATAATTTTTTTATTGAAAATTATTATAAATAACTTTTAATTTAAATAGTTTATAGAATTGTTTTCTTCATATTTTCATTTTTAACAAATCTTTGCTAAAACTTTAAAAATTATTTAATTCTAAAAAATGATTATTTAAAAAAATGTAACA
>JBBPBS010000577.1:4845132-4861154 GCA_037974835.1 Cicer judaicum
CACACAAAAATACTTACATTAATTAAATTAACAATAGATTCTCAAACATAATCTAACAATTAAATTTTAATTATACATCAATAATATATATATATATATATATATATATATATATATATATATATATGTCACGTCAATTAGTTAAATTTATATATAATTCAAAAAAAGTTAAATACACTATTAAAATCGAACATAATTAAATTTTAATAGATTAATTTAGATAAGACTTAAACTTAAATGACTTGAATCAAAATACAAATTTAAATTAGATTGAATAATTGAAATTTCGAATTTATCCGTAAATACAAAGACTCTTATTAATGTTTTGTAACAGGTTTCCTTTTTCTTTTTCAACAGTCAAATAAATTTTGAGTGTGCTCAAACATTTTCCATTTTTTTTTTCAATATTTTGTTTTTTTGTAATAAATGATAATAAATGACAATATTTTTTGTAATAATAAAAGAAAAAAGGATCTCGTAAAAAAAAAACAAAAAGACTTGCGGCTCAAGTCGATGACACGCATTCTGAAATAAAAGAAAAAAACAAGAGTGAGAAAAGGGCTAACCTCATTTCTCTCCCAAATTGTTTGGAAAAAAACTCTTTCCCTTTGACACCACACTCATACCAGCCGCCACCCTTCCCCCTCCCCCCTTCTCTCTCTCTCTCCCCTCTCTCTCTCTCTCTCCCGATCCTTCTATGGTTCCACAAACCTACTGAACGATGCAGGTATCTTACTTCATTTCTTCATATTCATTTTCACTTCACCAGCTACATTACTCGTTAAATTATTGACCATTTTTCATTTTCAAGGCTTTTTCATCTAATCAAATTGTAATTACTGTATTCCTTATGTTTTTTTGCAGTCTATTAAGTAACTAGTTTATAAACAGTTTGAAATTATTTCAAAGGGTTTTTTCAATTTTAATTTCTTTTTGAATAATTTTTCTGAGCTGAACATGCTGTTTCTTTTTGGTTTTTTTATGTATGTCTGAACTAGTAATTGATAATACATCAGAAATTTGATTTTTGTTTTTAAATGAGAGGCTTTACTCTTTAGTGGTTGTAGGCAAGGTTTTAAACAGCGGCGATCGCGTTATAGATTTTGCGATTACGGCTATTTCTGATGCTGCGTTATGATTTGCTGTGTGAATTAATGACAACATTGCACAAATATTATTAAAATTAATTGTGTTATCATATAATATAATATTAGTTGAGAGATAAGAGAAGATCAGAACTAACTAGATAAGGAGGTAAGGTAGAGTTTAGATACATTCATAATTGTGTTTTTTATCCATTTGAGATTAAAAAAATGGGACTCTCGTTTTATTTTTTATAAAATGAAATTTTGTCATGGGGTAGCATTTGTTTTCCTTGATTTTTCTTTATGTTTTTCAAACAGGAAAAAACAGTAATGGTTGCTACCTATGCCTTTTTTTCGCGGCTGGTTTCTAGATGAAATGTGATTGTGCAAATAGTTTCTTGTTTTTGGCGGAATTTTTTTATAACTGTAGCTGATTTAGTTATTGGTACAAGTGTTTGTTGATGATTATAATATAATCACATTTCTGGAGTTTTTCTTAGGTTCTTAGCATCTGCTTGATGGTCACGATAACATAGAAACAAAATTGGATATAGAACAGAATAGAGATAGGATACAATAGGGACACATTAAACACTTATTATGTCATCTATTTGATTCATATCATCTGCTTGATGCGCACCTGATAACAAATAAGATAACATTAGTTTATCGTATCATATTTATTTATGTACACATATGATATGATGGTTCCTACATTTGTGTTTTCCGTTTGTTGTTGTTCTAATACAGAAAGTTCCTTAGAAAATTGGCATTGTTCTGCTAATGCCACCTATTTTGTTTATTTCTTTAGAGTATATTTAATTATTATGAAATTGTGAACTTAATTTGCAGAATATGTTACGAGCAAAGCCGATCAGTTCCCTTTCTAGCAGTGCTAGAAGCTTTTTCCTTAGCGGTTCACGATGTAATGCACCAGATGCCAATACATGCACGTGCAATGAGGATGAAACATGTGTTTCAAGAAGACAAGAGACGAAAAATGAAAATTTACTTATGCAGAAGCCATCCTCAGTATCTAAAACTACATCTCTAGTTGAACGAACCTTGGTTTCAGGAAACTCGGCAAGTTCTCACAAGGTTAAGGGCGTTGATCAATCTGGCAGTGTACAACAAGTCAGGTCTAATTCAAGTCCATCAAGTAAATCAGACTCTGTAACATATGCTTGTGTGGCTGATGATATTCCGAATCATGTTACACATTCGTCACCTCTCGATACTGACCAGTTTTATAGGGCTGGTATTGCAGCTGTTAATTTCATTTCTGATTTTGTTCATTGTAAGCTTCCTGTATCTGATGGAATGGGAATACTAAGCTACTCTAAAAATTGTATGGTTGAACCTGTCTCTACCATAACCAGCATTAGATCTTCCAATGTGAAACAAATTAGAAAAGAGGACTTTATCAGTGTTCATCCCAAACCACCGGTTTCTAATCATCCAGGGCCATCAAACCATGCAAGTAGTAGTTATAATGGCTCAAAGGGGAAAGGTGATAAGTCAAAGTTTGGTAAAGGTTTTAAGCATATTGCATCTTCAGTGACAGAGAAGTCGGAGGTGGCTCCAAATATTGCTTTCAGTAATCCTGACGGTAGAAGACCCTTGCCACAGAGGACAAGAACTCATACGAACCAATTTGTCACAAATTCTGGTTCCAATGTGCCAACTTCAAATTCACAAATGTTGGGATCATTTAAGGAAAACTTCCATAGACACCCGAGGTATCTGAAAACGTCAGCAGGAAGTAGTTCAACAAAAACACATTTTACGAAGACAGGCCGCCGTGTTGTGGAAGTTGTTACAGATATACTGCAACAGTTAAAGTGGGGTCCTGCTACGGAGGAGGCTCTTTATAACCTGCAGTCTTCAATAGATGCATATCAAGGTAACCAAATCCTTAAGCAACTTGAAGACCATTCAGTTGCTCTAAGCTTCTTCTACTGGTTAAAGCGACAACCGAGCTTCTGGCATGACGGGCATACTTACACCACCATGGTTGGTATTCTGGGGCGTGCAAGAGAGTTTGGTGCAATAAACAAATTGCTTGAACAGATGGTCAAAGATGGTTGTAAACCTAATGTTGTAACATATAATCGCCTAATTCACAGCTATGGCCGCGCAAACTACCTAAAGGAAGCACTGAATGTCTTCAATCAAATGCAGGAGGAGGGATGTGAGCCGGATCGTGTCACTTACTGTACGCTAATTGATATCCATGCAAAAGCTGGATTTCTTGATGTGGCTATGTCGATGTATGAAAGAATGCAACAAGTTGGACTTTCTCCTGATACGTTTACTTACAGCGTGATGATCAACTGTCTGGGAAAATCTGGCAATTTAGTTGCTGCTGACAGACTATTTTGTGAAATGGTTGGTCAGGGTTGTGTTCCTAATATTGTCACCTACAATATCATGATTGCTTTGCATGCGAAAGCAAGGAATTACGAGACAGCACTGAAGCTATATCGTGACATGCAGAATGCAGGATTTAAACCTGACAAAGTTACATATAGCATTGTAATGGAGGTGCTTGGTCACTGTGGGTATCTTGAGGAAGCAGAGGCTGTTTTTGTTGAGATGAAGCAGAGGAATTGGATTCCAGATGAACCTGTTTATGGTCTTCTGGTAGACCTATGGGGAAAGGCTGGTAATGTTGAGAAGGCTTGGGAATGGTATGGGGCAATGCTCAGTGCAGGTTTGCTTCCAAATGTACCAACTTGCAACTCGCTTCTCAGTGCATTTCTGAGGGTACATCGATTGCCAGATGCGTATAATCTTCTCCAAAGCATGGTAGCTCTCGGCCTAAGGCCTTCTTTGCAGACATATACTTTGCTTCTCAGCTGTTGTACAGATGCACAAACGCAGTACGATATGGGATTTTGTTGTGAGCTGATGGAAGTCACTGGCCATCCTGCCCATGCATTTTTACTGTCAATGCCAGCAGCAGGGCCCGATGGTCAAAACGTGAAGGATCATGCGAGTAAGTTCTTGGACCTGATGCACTCGGAGGATAGAGAGGGGAAACGAGGACTGGTAGATGCAGTGGTGGATTTTCTTCACAAATCCGGGCTCAAAGAGGAGGCCGGTTCAGTTTGGGAGGTGGCTGCACAAAGAAATGTATACCCAGATGCTGTGAAGGAGAAAAGCTATTGTTATTGGCTTATAAATCTTCATGTCATGTCTGATGGAACTGCTGTGACCGCATTGTCTAGGACACTTGCATGGTTTCGCAGACAGATGCTAATATCTGGTGTAAGTCCTAACCGGATAGATATCGTGACTGGTTGGGGCCGAAGAAGCAGGGTCACCGGTTCTTCACTTGTGCGACAGTCGGTGCATGAACTGCTGCGTCTATTCAGTTTCCCATTTTTCACCGAAAATGGCAATTCGGGTTGTTTTGTGGGGTGCGGAGAGCCTCTTAGTCAATGGTTGCTCCACCCTTACGTCGAGCGCATGCATTTACTCTAGCTGCTGTGCTTACTTTGTTTGGTTGTTGTAGAATCATAATACATTTACACCCCAATTTTGCTGCGATGGATTGATATTCTAGTATTTATACATACTCTGTAACATGTCATAGTGCGCAGTTATTTGAGTTATTACTCTGCGAAGTTTATGTAATTGTTTTAATGGTAAACTTAATGATTCATGTTAATATTTGCTCTGGTGGTCGTGTTTCATGTTTGTCTCTTGTATCATTTTTCAAATAATCATTTATGTGTTGTCATCAGAATGTAATAACAAATCATGACGTAATTAAAGAAAGCCTCAATTGATTTGTCTCGTTGAAAAGTCTGAAAGTTTTGATCACTTTCTCTTATTATTTAATTAAAAATAATTATGTGAGATTGTTTAAATAATATGACATAGTATATGATGATGTAGAATGATTAATACACATTAAAATTGAAATAAAATTCTTTAAGAAATTAGATTTCAACTTCATAATTTTTTATTTTTAATTTAATTATTGAAAAAGAATGCAGCTGTAAACGAAGATTTGAGACAAATCAATTGGACCGTAGCTACTATCATATTATTTTATTAAGGTGCATTGCAAGTCTATTAATTTATTTTATTACTTTACAAAATTCTATTAAATTTATAAGTAGTTTATAGTTTATAGTTTAAACAGTTGAATTCACCCATATATATATATATTTTATATTTTTAAGAGAAAAAAGAATTATTAAAAATTAGATAAATAATTGTTTTTTTTTATAAAAAAAACAGTAACAATTTATTCACACATAAAAAATTAGTTTATGTTGTACGACGATAGTGTAGAATTATTTTAGATTGTTAGTAATAACTTTTCTACAACAACACCTAATTGTCTTTTTCAAATCTTCAATGATTTGATGGTAGATTGGGCTTTTGCAAAATGCACACCTTGTTTGTAGTGTTGCACCCTCGAACACACACATCCCTTTTTATTTGCCCAAACAATAATTATTTAGTATAAATCCTGTTTAAGTGGTGAAGCTAGCTTAATTTATACAAGGTAACCAATTTTTATTTTTATTTTTAAGTTTATATATAAACAAAGTAGCACTGCACAACAATATAAGGAACCAAATTAATATATAATTAATTTTCTTTTATTTCATATAATTAAATTTATAATAATTAACAATATATTTTTCAATATAAACAATTATATTATTTGTCAAAAATCTATCTTTAATTTTATTTGAGTTATGTCTTGACAATTTTTATTATTAAAAATGTTTTATTTATAATTACAGTAGGAATTGAAAGTGTCAAAGCAATACAAATAGATATGTTGATTAAGTGATATTTTTTGCTAAAATGTGCTTTTGCCCTCCCAAGTTTTAAAATCTAGTGATTTTGCCTCTCATAGTTTGAAAATTACATTTTTAAATTCTTTTGTAATTAATTGACCCTTTGATTTTAATTCGCTCAATGCTAATGTTATAATTACGTGGAATATACATCTCATTTGTTTTACTTTTTATAAAAAAGATTGTCAGCTCATTTATTTATTTAAAAAAAATTGACAACTCTTTTTTAAATATTTTAATATTGTCATGTCATTTGTTAAAATTTGGCTAAAATATAATTTTAATTTTTTATCTTTTATCTAATATTTATTTTGATTTTTTATTTATTTTGATTATTTATTTTTTTTATTCACTGTCATCCTTTATCATTTATGTAATATTTATTTTAATCAATAAAAAAGTAACAATTTTATTTAAGTTTTGAAAAATAAATAATTGAAATGATTATTAAGTAAGAAATAAAAGACTAAAATAAAAGATAAAGGATCAAAACAAACTAAAAAAAGATTATAAAAAATCAAACCAAATATTAAGTAAAAGATAAAAAATTAAAATTATATTTAAGTCTTTTATTTTCTTTTAAATTTATTAAATTTTTTAAGTAAGAGTCGTTTTATTGGTAAAAGATAAACTTATTAAATTTATTTAGGTAATTAAATATATTTTATTAGAGTAACTAAATATAAAACTGCTTATTCCAATTTTTTTTAAATATAGGTAGTTTCGCCTCTACCAATGTTGTTTCTCTCTCAGGTTCCATTCTCAATAAGTCAAAATATCTTCTTTTTGTCACTGTTCTTGCTAACTTCATCGAGATGCAAATGAATAGACTTGAAGAAATCGAAAAATGATTTTATAAGACAATTTATTATAGTCAAGTAAGTTGTGTATGGTAACCAAGATGCATCTACGTCTTTAAGTTATGATTGTATAAGACAACACATGAATATTGATGAGTTTCATCAATTCTATGACTTCTATTGTTGTATCTTTGACTTTTGGCAAGTCAACATGCATAAGAAAATTCGGCCACATCCTTCTTTATTTTAGATCACCAAAATACTAAATTCAGGTACCAAAACATCTTAGGGGTGTAAACTTGAAAAACTTATGTGACCTTCTTCCTTGATCAATTTTCTCAAACCTTCTGCGTTTGGTACACAAATCCTTTGTTGAAATCTCCTTAGGTGTGATTCCTTGCCTTAATTAATTCCATCTTTCAATATTCCCTTCCTAATCTGACACTCTGTGGTAATTTCACACGCTTCTCATGTTTCAACAACAACTCATACATTACGGGTCTTCCTACTCAGAGCATGAGCGATTCTAGAGTCACTCTGTTGTTCCACTAGTGGAACATAGTTAACTGATTCTAATTAATGTACAAGTATGCCGATAAATTTCATTTAATCAATGAAAAAAATAATATATATACAGTTAGGGATATTTTGACTCCAAGAGTAACTTTATGATAAGTTACTTTGTTTAATAATTCAATATCGATAATAATTTTAACCAATGCAACTCTCAAATCCAAATCACAAATTTTTATAAAATTTTAAAACCATTTGATATTTCATTAAATAAAATTGTGTGTTTGATCATTAGTATATTGTATCAATAATCAACGATTGGATTAGTAAAATTTATTGTTGATATTGAGTTACTCCTAGAGTCAATAAATTTCTAATATATATATATATATATATTAGAAATTCATTGACTCTAGGAGTAACCCGATTAATTTGTATTTCAATTATATTGATTTTAATTATTAATGTTATTTATTACAATTGAATGACTTCTCTTCATGATGATGATTGTGGTTCTAATAGTAGGGAAAATATTTCTACATGTGGTGTGAGAGTGATAAAAAATTGTATCAGAACAAAAAATAAAGGAACAAAATACGAGATAAGCTATATTGTACTTTAAGGGCATTAGAAAATAATCTCTAAGGTACATTGATTCTTTTTTATACTCATGTATCTATACTTTTATTTTTTAAGTTTGCATGGAATAAAATGGGCCAACCAATTCGACATAACAAAATCATTTTTTTAGTTTTATTGGAGTTACTATCGGTCATCACTACAAGAAAACACTCATTTTGTGGTCAACTTTACAAATATTTTGTGGTCGAAAAAAACCCTCACAAATTAATGACTGAAAAAGCCCTCACAAATAAAATTCAAATGGGTCTTTATTTGTGGCTGAAAAAAACCTCACAAAATACTACAATTTTAGCTGAATTTTGTGGCTGCCTAAGCACTCAGAAAATCACAATGTTGTCATTTTGTGAGGGTTTAGACCGCCACAAAATCCAACTGAAATTGAAGTCTTTTGTGAGGGCTTTTTCAGCCACAAAATCAACCCTTTGTGAGGGTAAAGGCCGCCACAAAGGTAAACCATTTGTGGCCTCCCAGGCCACCACAAAGTCATTGATATGTTGCACTATGTGGCTGCAAAGGTCGCCACAAATGCCCATTATTTTGTTGCAATTTGTGGCCGTCCAAACCGCCACAAATTCTTTATTTTTTGAGCGTTAAAGCCACCACAAATGCCCATTGTACCTTTAGATTTTGTGGCTGTTTTGGCCGCCACAAAAGATCAATAATTTTCTATAAATATCACTCCACTCCTCTTATTATTTTTCACTTCTCTCTTCTATCTAAACTTTCTTTCTAAATTTTCTCTCCACCTTCTCTTTACAAAAATTATTTCTCCAAACTTTTTCTTTACTATCTTGAATTTTGGTAAGTATATATTATATATTTAGTTTTTTAATTTTTTTTAAAGTTATTTACTTAATGAATATTATTGAATTTTCATTTTGACAGTGGTGATATTGTGTTTACTTTGAAGAGTTCTCAGCTCTGTGAAAGCTTCAAGTCAGACGCTACCCGATATCAAGTTAGTATTTTATACATTTTAAATATAAATTAATAAAATATGTGATATAATAAATATATTTATATTATTTTTAAAATATATAAAAAGTTCGTCATTCGAAATGTTATTATAGATTTGTTTAAAAAAATAAAAATTATGTTGTTTACATAATATATGACAAATAAAAATTTGAAACACATGTAAAACTTATTGATTTTAATATAACTTTTTTTAAAAAAATATTATTAAAATTGATGATATTAATATTTGTTGTTAGTTATTATAAAGAGTTGTAGTTGAGTTCGTACAAAAAATTTACATACTTTAACCGAATCAAACTCCATACCAACCAACTATGCCAACAGTTGACTTTATCAGACCAGATTTAAATCAACCTTAACTAGCTACGACTCCTCCTTCGACTAGTGGTGGTGTAATTGAAGATGAAATCCAATTTCAAACCATGATGTCTCCTCCAACACAAATTAATAATACTTTTGAGGGACTTTTGTCGTCGGGTAACATTCCAACAAATAATGATGGAGGGAGTGGAGCGATTGATTAGAGGAATTATTACGATGATTGATGTACTTGAATAATTTCATAATTTTATTTTTGGTTTGTATGAACACATTATATCTTGTCCTATTTAATTATGGTGTGTTTAATTTTTGGTTTGTAAGACATGATTTATTAATTTTGAAATGTTTTATTTGGTTTGATAGTAATTACTTTAATTAATATTAGTATTATATTTTTATATATAATAGTAATTTGAATTTATAGATTTAATTTTAATTTAAATATCATATTTTAGATTTAATTTGAATTTTAATTAAATTGCAATATTATATTTAAAATTTAAAATTTTAATTTATATTGATATTAGTTTATTATGTATAATATATTTAATTTAAATTTAAATATTATATTTTAAATTTAATTTAAATTTTAATTAAATTGTAATATTATATTTTAAATTTCAAATTGAAATTTATATTGATATTAATTTATTATATATAATATTATTTTTTAATATTAATTTCAAATTGAATAAAATTATGTTTTTAGTAAAGTGAAAATTTTGTGACGGCCTAAGCCCTCACAAAATATTTATTTTTTAATGTGTTTCATCATTTGTGGCGGCCTAAGCCCTCACAAAGGAAAACATTTGTGGCGGTCTATGTCCCACAAAAACTTAATTTTAAAAATCAGCTTTAACCTTTGTGGCGGCTTAAGCCCTCACAAAAGGAGACATTTGTGGCGGCCTTTGCCCTAATAAATGGCAACGAAAAATTTTAAATTTTGTGGTGTTTTGACTGCCACAAAGGTTTGTGACCACTTTATTTGTGGCTGCCTAAGGCCGCGTGGCTGTTTGCCCTCCTTTTTGAGGGCTTTTGCCCCTTACAAATTCAATAAATTTTTGCTGTGAATAGTTCCAATTACTTGCAATAATTGAAGAGCAAAAGACTCAGTTTTGGATGTTTATAAAGCCAAAATTTGGAAGGAAACACAAGACACTAATTAACTCAAGCTACTTTATGTTTGATTTACTTGGTTGGACACATTATCGATCCAATTTATGTTGCAGGATGCACGTCGGTGATGAACATAAATTGTTTTTACTCAAAGAAGCAGCAAATTTGCATAGTTCATTTAAAATCCAACTCACATCAAAGCATCTAAGAGATAAAAATGATAATATTATTAATAAACGTCCACCGAAATATACACACATAATAACTGAAAAAGATTGGAGTAGCTTCATAGCTCAACGTATAAGTGATGATTATCCGAAATTATTATTATTATTATTGTTATTATTATTATTTTAAATATTATTTAGTATTTTATATATATTGTATAGACTCAATGACTTTTTAATACAAGATGTTAGTAATGCAAATTGAGCAAGAACGTTAAATCCTCCGCATCCATTCATAAAATTATGTATTGGATATGCTTGTCTCTAGAACAAAAGATATCTAGAACAAAAGATGATAAATATGTATTTGAATTTATTATAAAATATGTGGTAAAATATTGTTTAATTGTTTTGTTTTTAATTTTTTAATGTATAGCTACATGAGATAGGATCTGAACTCACAACCATATATCGTCATGCTATGTGAAAGTTGGTCATGTGAATAAAGAGAGAGTGATAGATAATTAAAATATTCAAAGAAGAGAGAGTGATAGATAATTAAAATATTCAAAGAATATAGGATCAATGCGTAAGTCAAATAATTTTTTGCTTGTTAGATTCTTATGTTAATAATGATGATAGTTACAAAGTTTGTTTTTTTTCTTGCTTATTTCTATATGAAGCTCTTAGCACAATCTTTATCTAAAGAGGAAGAATACTTTGATCGTGTGGACATACTACATAAGGTTCTAAATGTCCAAGAGTAGTCAAGTCGTGTTGGGGCTTAGGATTTGGGGTATCTCAAAAATACCATTTTCAATGTAAAAAACGTGTCAATTAAGAGGAAAGGAACAATGAACTTAAAACATTGAAATTGAGAATTATGAAGTCTGGAAAGAAAATGAGAGAGAAACAACAACCTAAATCAGATAGATAAAACTAACTTTGTGAAATCCAAACAGTTAGATAAGAATATCCAACGAAGCACAACGTCTGGTGCATCACAAAATAAAAATCGTGGAAATTAAAAAAATTTGAGAATCCCTCATGTGGTTGATGAATAAAATGTTTCTCAAAATTTAATGATTCTTTAGTTATATGATGAAGTACATGTATGTTTCTATATTTTTCTTTCTTTTTTATCATGTCAAAAGGGGGAATAAATTTGGTATTGTTGTGTCTTTAAAAATCTGTAGGTTCTCAAACAATTTTTCACAATTGATCACATACATTCAAGATCAATGGGGGAGTACGCATAAATTACGGGGAGCAATTTATAGAGAATATTGATGTTAAAACTATAAAAGAAACTGTTTGTCATGGGTGGTTAGGTGCCTTTGCTATATGTGTGTATGTCAGGTACCTCAAACAAACTGAAGTAGCCAACATGTTATGTGTACAAAGATTTATACTTAATACTCATTTGAAGTTAATTTAATTTTGATAGAGCTTTAAAACTTTATCGCGATCGAAGGGGAGCTACGGTGACCAATTCAAAATATAATAATATCACATAGAAAGAACAAATGTTTTTTTTTAATGTCATCTTCAAATACTTATGTAGTATAAAAGTAATTGATGTATATGTTTAATTTTCATTGTCCCCGTCAAGATAACCACAATGACTATGAATATTATGTCACGCGATTTATGAAAGAGATCATCATTGAAAATCCAAATATAATTTTAGTTAGTATACATGAAATTGATTTAATTATTAACTTAATTTTATGTTTCATTTATTTATTTAAAGTTATTTCTTGACTACAATTGTGTTACCTACTTGAGATCAAGGAGGATTGAGCTAGTTATATAGTCCGCAACTTTTTTGGTGATATTTTATCTTTTTCTTGAATGTTTGAGTTATTATATTTTGATTTCAATTTTGTTGTTAACTAGAATATGACCGTGCATTGCGCGGGTTTAATTTTAAATTGTGTTAATTTATTTAATATAAGTGTATTTTTAAAAAATTTAATATAAAATTTCATGTCTTAATTGTCAAAGATCGACGTCGTTAACTCAAAAAAAAATTAACAAATTTTTTATGTTATTAAATTCAATATTATATATTATGAAAAGATGTATACAATTATATAATGTAGGATTAATTTAGAAAATAATGAGTAGACGTTATGAAATAATAAAGTGATATTATGAAATATTAATGACATTAATTTAGAAAATATTGAGTAGACATTACTAATTAGGAGAAATAAAAAGTAGGCAAAAAGATTAACAAATCATATCTCCATCCATGACATTTCAACATATGGTGTGGGAGTTATTTTTTTTAATATACTATAATAGTTATATAATAGATTGTAGCAATGTCATTTGTAGAACAGAAGTAATGTATTTGATAATTGAAATTGAGTTACAAAAAGTAGTACTTTATTGTTGAATTTAAAAATTATTAAAGTGAAATATTTGGAAATACATTCATCAATTTTTATTTTTTTTCACTTCTTTTGGTTTTTTTGCTTGATCAATTTCATTACACTTCCAGATTGTTTTTCTTTTTGTTTCTTCTTTTTTGTTCCCCTGCTCTTCGTCAGATGATGTAATATTCTCAACCACAATCTTTTTTTTTTTTTTTTGTAACTGTTGTCTTGATTGTATCTTCATCTGAAGATGATATCTGAATATTTTTATTGTTTTGTTCTATCTTGATTTTTCCTTTGGATAACTGGTTGTCATTGTTGTCCTTATCATTATCCTCATCTCTATAATGCACTTCTTCATGTATTTTACCTTTTTGTTTTTTTATCCTCTTTGTCATTTGAGTCGGACTTTGATAGTGGCGGTGACTTGGGTTCCTAGTTATTGGAAGAGAATACAACGGTATTAATTGTCCATAAAAACGTATTTATTATTTCATGGTTGACAATACTTATGCATAATTTTTTTTTTATTGTTTTCAATATTTTAAAGGTTATACTTGTTTGATGTGGATACTATTTGTTGGATCGAGGAAAATGTTTGTGGGGACAAAAGTTCTTGTGATCGTATATGTTTGCAATCCTTCTTTCAAGTTCTTATCTGACAACCGTATTTCAAAAATTAGCTTGCGGTTACACAAATTTTGTAGAGTGGATGGTCTTTCTATATTGTCCAATTTCTCCAACAGTTGAGTTGCTGTAGTGTTGAGGAGTTTTTGAGCTTCTTTATCAAACATAGTAAATGTTGTTGTTGCTGTTTCATCTGTCACTCTCAATTGAATCTTGAACCTATAAAAAATCATGTAATAATTATGATTTAAACAAAATGATTGAAGAGAAAGTAAAATTTTTATGTTGCACAGATTGTGAATACCCTTTCCTATATTTTCGAAATATTATATATAAATTTTAGATATCATATAAATTATATGAAAATCGAATATAAATGTAGATTTTTATGTAAAATTTTGATATTATATAAATTATATGAAAATGTAATAGAAATATAAATTTTTATGTGTATAATCTCTCAATTTGGGCTAAAAAGTTTAATTGATTAAACTAATGTGATTGCATTTATATATGTGGTGTTAAGTAAGTAAGTGCACCTATACATTTGATTCCCATTTCATGGCCATTATATATTTTAATGTTGTTCGATTTCTCGCCATTCTTTTCTTCGGTGTATTGTGGGAAAAATCTTGAGGTGGTATTTCTCTAACTTCATCTTCTTGACTTTGACCGGAATCACTGCAAACATAATATAATTTTTTTTAAATTGTTTTTGTAACTTTTTTATTGATGTTAATGTGGTATTATAGAATTATATTGAAAATAGAGAATAAGTGAAAATAAATCAGACAAAAAGATGTAGATGGTAGACCTTTGTGAAAGCATATTGAATTCAGGTATGTCTAGGTTAATATAAACCCTTGTTGTTGAAGTTGAGTTGATTGAGTAGTCATCTATATTTACAATAAAAAAAGTGAATGTGCACTAACAATTACGGTATAACAAATAGAAAATTTAATAGAATTTTGTGTAAAAAATGAAATTAATATTAATGTTGATACCTCTGAATTTTTTAACCGTTGTTGATGTTATTGCAACAACCTTAGGACCATCATGTAGCTTGTGATGGACAAATAAGAGTTGAAAATCAGAAACTATGTTCCTCCATAAAGTAACTTTGATAGTTTCACCTCTAATAATTAAATCCAAAAATAAATAATATGTTAAATGTTATTTAGCAATGAAATTTTACTAATGTTAGTATATTTTGAATTTAAATTAATTTGTATTTTATATTAAAAATTATTACCCATGCATTTTGATTTCTAGTCTGAGTATTTTTGTAGGTTTGCCACCAACATAAACTTGCTCTTCCTGTCCAACAGCATGCAGTGTTCCAATGATGTCTGCAATAAAAAAAATCGTTAGTACAAAATAATATATATTTGATATTTTAAAAATAAAAATTTGTATTGAAAGAATTATTACCCGTTAGATTGACTTTATCTCCCAATCTTTGGGGTAGTGATTTGAATGAAATAAAGTCGAAGTAATATTTTTCAATGGAAAATTTTATTTACAGTAGTTGTTGTCACAAACCATGTCTTCTTTGTTCCTACCACAAGTTTGTAAGAATCATTTGCGGTTGAAATTTTGAGATTTTTGATATCGTAAATATGACCTTCTTGTATGATGTTTTTAAAATTCGGGAGAAGTTCTTTTCTGATTGTTGCATGCAAAGGTGTTTTCTGTGAGTTAAAGTAAAATAATGTTAGATACGAAAATAAAAATGTAAATGTTAAATAATTGTGATTGTATACCTTTTCATCCAAAACAATAATGTCCAAAGAGATTAGCTCATTCTCACTTTGTGTAGTGTAGACACTACACATGCGAACAATTCGAACTCTGATACTCCAATTATCGCGTTGATCATTAAGATGTTCAAGAAGAGTATAGTCCATCTGAAATTGTTTTGCAAAATATGTATTTCAGAGATATGAGTTATTTTGTTTTTGATTTTCTAGTTTGGATATTGATGAATATATATAGTATTAAAATATTTGTATTTGAATTTTGTTCAGTTTTTTTTCTTCTAAAATTTATTAAATTTAATTTGTTGTTTCATTGTGTTAATGACATGAAATTAAAGTTATTCATTTTGAATTATTTGTATTTGATGTATAAATATAATTGTTTGATACTTTATAACGGAATTGTTATAAATTTTAGATTTCGGTTTTGAAAATATAAAATTCAATTTTGAAACTAAAATAAAAATTTGATATTTTTTGTTACAGAAACTGGAACTCAACCGGTATGGATTGATTTATTTTGTTAAATGTGACATAAATTAAATAAATAGTTAAAGATTAATAATTATAAATACTCTATTTATATTAATAATATTTTTAATTATTGTAAATTAAAATTGCAATATACCTTATTGTTTTTTAAATTTAAAATTTATAACAAAATTCGACAAACATAAAATGCATCTTATTTAATTAATTATAAAATGTAAAATATTAAACATGATAAGATAATATAAATAGAGTATAAAATGTATATTTATAGTTGATTGACAATTAATATTTTATAACCGAATTGTTATAAATTTAGG
>JBBPBS010000577.1:4861916-4893741 GCA_037974835.1 Cicer judaicum
TAATAATAATAATAGTTTTAATGTTTGTAAATTAAAATTAGAATATATTCGATATTATTTTGTTAAAACTGACAGCAATGAAATAAATAGTTAAATATTTACAATCATAATTTCTCTATTAATATTAATAATTGTTTAAATATTTAAAAATTAAAATTACAATATCTGATTTAAAAAAAAAATGAATTACCAAAAAAATTCCACGATACATAAAATGCATCTTATTTATTTACTTCTAAAATGTATTTGATGTATAGTTAAAGATATTAATTGTATTTGATAGGTAGTTATAATTGGCTTACAATTAATATTTTATAATTTACTTGTTATAAATTTTGGATTTCATTTTTGAAATAAAAATTTTGAATTTAAATTTTTTTATTAAATAGTTAAAGATTAATGATTACAGTTACTCTAATAATAATAATAATAGTTTGAATGTTTATAAATCCTAAACTCTAAACCCTAAAAAGAATCACAATATGTATCTTATTTACTTAATTATAAGATGTAAAATATTATTTAGTCTTAAAGTTATACTTTTAATTAATTATTAGTAATAATTTTAATTTATTTAGGGTTGATAATATTAATATGAATCCATAATTATGCTACCAAGTAAAGAAGATAAATAAGAAAACATTTAAATGGTAAGTTGTTATTTTGTGAGTAACTGCATAGGCCATTAATAAACATGTAGTAGTGATTCTCAGCTGATGACAAAAGTGATGAGATGAATAATTTCGATGGTAAGTTATAAGCAGATATGTGAATTGTTGTAAATTTATTTGTAAAAAAATTAATATAAAAATATAAAAAAAGAAAGTGATACAAATATTTATTTGTGGAAAGAAAGAATGTATTACCAACAGACTATATTTGTTAAACATGTATACAATCTGTTATTAATAACTGTCCTAACAATACATAACAACAACTGTAAGTTATATGTAAAAGCCAAAGGGCTGAACTTTAACAGATATACACTACTTAATAATCATGCTGAAGTTTATTGGATATCAGCATCATGTATCATAGGCATATTGTTGGTGCTTTTGTCAGAAAGTGGTGCTTCTTAGATGGAATTGCGTGCCTATTATATGTTCACATGAACTCGTGAACACTTGAACAAAACAACATGTAACTTTGTTATGTTAATGAAATTCAAATTTCCAGACCAACAAAATACCCCAAATAATATCTCCACCAGAGTTATCAACAAATATGATAACCTGCAATGATAAAGAAAACTGATTATCAAACTGCCCTTGGACAAAATATTTGAGAATCATAAATTGAATGAAAAGAATTGTATATTTCTTCCACCACATGAGACTTACCTTCTTCCAGGAGTTGTTGCTCCATTTTAATTTTAAAGTATCAAGGTTATCAATTATCCAAGGTCGAGGGAGAAGATTTTCACAAGTAGTTGAAAACGACGCCACATCCCTAGCGAAAACCTCTGCAAACTTGAAGAAATTGATTGAAGAAAAAATTTAGACATAAACTATAGCTACTTGGAAATAATCCTCCAACCTTTAGCATATGATTTTAATAAACATGTGTCTTCTAGTATGCAAATAAAATCATTTTTAGGTAAGATTCCCAAACAATATGTCAACTATGTTTGAATACTTGGATGATAGATCACAAAAGGGAAAAATAAGACTGACAATTGACAAACAACTATCCAGGAGTTTACATGGAAGTAAACGACCACTCATATCACCCTCTATATGTTCGCTAATAGGCATAAGGTGTGTGTTGAGAATTTGTATACAAATAAGTTTAGTTTTAAGTAACCCAATGAAAAACATCAGTGAAACTAACCAAGAATGAAGTATGCTGCAAGCATTCCTCCATGTTGACGTCTAAGGGCAGTCTTGTTTCTGCAGTGTACATAACATTCCCATTTTTTCATAGAATTCTAATAAATTAAAGAAAGAAAATTATCAAATTGTAAAATGAAAATTGAAGGATATATAGACAAAGAGTTGAGTATAATTGAAATCCAAATGTAGCAGCCAACAACCAAATGACATGTAAACACCAAAATAACTATAATAAAAAAATGATTGGTTTTTAAAATATTTGTAAAATGTGTAAATGTTCAGTGACAATTCAGTAACAGATTGTATACAAATGCTGTTGTGTTACCTGCACAATCATGTAAACAAACAACTAAAGAATCTCTTTGTACACAATATTTAAGAACTTGTTTTCACTGGGCTGCTCATCGTCGTTACTAAGAATATGTAATCCATTTCGATTGTTTACTCTCGAGATGGTGACATACAATTGTCCATGAGTAAATACTTGTTTTGGCAAATATAATCCAACATGCTTCAACGATTGTCCTTGACTTTTATTTATTGTCATGGCAAAACATAATGATATAGGATACTATCTTCGATTAAGAATAAAAGGCCAATTGGATTCTGAAGGCGACAAAGATATTCTTGGAATGAGAACTTTATCTCCAACGATAGATCCACTCAACACCTCTCCTTCCATAAACCATTTTCCAAGTTGTGTAATTTTCATTCTTGTACCATTACATAGCCCAACTCCTTGATTCAAATTTCTCATTAACATAACTACTGCTCCTTTTTTAAGCCTTAAAATATGTGACGGCAAACCCGAAAATTTGAGGGTATTCAAAAACTCAGTAGGGTAAAGAAGATCTTGATCTTAAACATTGAAATATGCCTTACAAATTGAGTCTGATGATAAATATATCATTTCTTCGCCTGTGAAATTATTCAAAATGCGTTGATTTATATCGTCAACTATTTCATTTGTAGGTGTCAAGATAGCCCGCGACACAACGTAATTTGTGTCCCCAATGTGGCTATTTAAATTTGGATAAATAGCATCAACTATAGATTGAAAATCATCATGTGATTTTGGGAGCATCAAGTTTTGTTCTATTGATATCCATGATTCTCCAATATCCGAGCACTGTTTTCCATCACCTACATCAAGTATCCAATCTGCGAAGTTTTGCATTGCATCTTTTGAGATTGAATCCAACTCATTTGATTGTAGACGCATATTTTGACGTAGCAAATGAACCTCACATGAATTCCAAAGGTATGAATATTTTATGCAAGCTTGGATCATATCATGCCTATCACCTTTTCGAACTACAGGTAAAATCTGACAAAAGTCACCACCCAATACAGTAGTTATTCCACCAAATGGTTTCAAACCGTAGTCTTCTTTGATTCCTTTCATAATATCACAAAGTGATCGATCTACTGCCTCAAAGCAATATTTGTTGGCCATGGGTGCCTCATCCCAAATAATTAAAGATGTTTGCATAATTAATTCAGCAAGATGTGTGCCTTTATTGATTGAACATGTTGAAGCCTCATTTGGATTCAAAGGTAATTGAAATCTAGAATGTGTAGTTCGGCCACCCGGTAGTAATAGAGCAGCAATGCCAGAAGTTGCAACAGCTAGAGCAATCTTACCTTCCGATCTTAATTTTGCAAGTAGTGTTCTCCAAAGGTAAGTTTTTCCCGTTCCACCAGAACCATACACAAACAATAACTTTCCCAAGTTCAAGGTAATTGATTGAAGCACAAAATCATGAATTGCCTTTTGATCTGAATTAAGACCGTGTAGCAACTAAGAGTATTCTTCATACATTTTGAACATATCATAATTTAGCTCCTCCGTAATAAGACGATTGTTCACTCCTCAATTACATTGCTATTGGGAATGGCCATTCCTTTGTAATCTTCCAAAGACTTGCCGACCTTTCTAAGATGTTTTTGCATCTCTTAAAGCGCATAGTTTTTTAATTGGTCATCTGACAAATGGAGGTCGGGGAAGTTTAGTAGTCGGCGTTGCCTGTATAAAATATCTTCAGAAAGTAACTTCGAATTAGATTCCCAAAGCAAACCTGGATTAATAACAGTACAATTTAGTAAAATTGTTGAGAAGAGCTGGCGTAGTTGAATTCCAGTACCCCATGCCGCTACTTCTTTAATACAATCATCAAATTCTTTATCACCCTCTAGTAAACCAAGTGCATAACATGTGTCCTTATAAGTTAGATGTACAAACCCATTAACAGTTTTAATATCTTCAAATGATCGACTGCCTCGTACTTTGTTAAGAGCATTCGTAAATAAAATTTTTCTCCACTTGTGGGAGGAACATAATATATTCTTCCAACACACCTTCCATTTTTCCGTCTGGTCCACTTTTTTGCCAGTCTACAGAGTTCCATGTCTACAGAGTTCATTTTCATCCACTCTATGAACATCGTGGTTTCAATTCCCTCTCTATTTAAAATGGTAGAAATACGCATGGATTTTGGAAAATATATTGTTTGCTGCACATGGAGGTGAAAGGAAAGGCGTTTGACTGCTGGTTCTATAAAAAACATATTAAACTTGAAAATTCTCCACGAAGCCTCTGATGGAGAAATATATCTACAATCAAGATACTCTTTAATTTCATCACGAAAGTGCATTGAACTTGTTGAACTGTTAGCAAAGTTTTCTACATTAGAGATGACTGCTCTAACTCGACCAGGCCCTTTGTTGATATATTTGAAAAGATATTTAATTGATCTAGAACGATTGCAAAGCTCAACATTAATATAGGCATCATATTTTATCAAAAGATGTCTATTGTATGGGACCACATACCGACTATCAAGTTGGCTACCATTCTTCAAGATATATTGACCACCATTTCTTCGCATATATATAGGGAACCCATCTTCATCTATTGATGTTTTATCATGAAATCTCTTTGGATAGTGCTTCACACATTTTCCATTAACCATACATGGAGATTTTTTATTTAAAATACCACATGGTCCATGTATCATAAATCGTTCAACTGCACTAAAAGTATGAGGGTCAATATCTTTATCTAGAATTTCTGCGGATATGGTATTATCAATCTTAGATGGTGTTTGTATTTTATCTTCAGAATGTAAGAACATTAATATGTGTGCATGCGGCAAACCTCTTTTTTGAAATTCAACAGTGTACACAACTGTTAAAAAAAAGAAACACATAATTAAAAAGAAATTACATGTACTTATACTGAAACTTATACAGATTGTGTGTAAAATTGATTCAACTCATTTTTATACTTAGATTTATATTTATGTGACACATATTCAATGAAAGGAATATAGAAAAAGCATACTTAATTTCTAATTTTTGCTTTCATTTTCTGTATCATTTTTTACCAGTTTCATTATTATAGAAAAATCTCTTATTTTGTCTTGCATTTGTCATTGTTGCATGTATATCTCAACTTGTGTCCTCGTCTATATGGGCTTATCTCTATTTATGCAAAATCATTTTTCCAATTGAGCCACAATATAGTTAAGAGAAAAGAAAAAAGTAATCAAAGACTAAATGAATTAAAATTGTGACAAAATATATTACCTGCTGTGACAATACCAAATATTTGTTGATGTTTAATATCATTGATTAGCTCCCATAACTTAATAGAGAAAACACGACTAATGATGTCGGGTCTGTCGTCACTTTTTTGTCCTTCAACAGTTTCAAGGAAAAATTGTATTTCTGGCCATTTTGGGTTGCATGTGAATGTTAAAAATAGGTCGGGATATCCAGCATATCGACATATAGCCATTGCATCCTGAGTATGATTTCAATTGTTAGTTATTGACTTAAAAAATATTGGATATAATTTATTTTTGCCGGGTGATCTCTCAGACATGTATGCAAAGCTATGAAAATAAGCCACACTAGTGAATATAATAATTGTTTAAATAAATATCATGCAAAAACAAAAAACTTATTGTAGAACTACAAGTTACAACAATTCATACAATGTTGTTATAAACAATGTTTAAGAAGTGTCACATCCTGTTTGTAGCGCATGCTAGCACATAAATGGGAAAAATGATTGTCAATTTAGAGAGACGTTTATAAAATTCAGATATATGCATCGTAAGTATAGTATAAGAATAGCATGAAAGGGGATTTATTTGAAAGAAAAATATATTGGAAGTCACAAAGATTTGTTGGGTATGTATATAACGCATGACTAAAAATAGATCCTAAAATAATTATCTACCTGGTAATTTTGAACACGATATCGTGGTCCACCAGTATAGGATGATGGAAGAATTGTCATTCTACCAACCGAATTTGTCATGACATCTCCTTGATTAATAGCATCTCTCAATCCATTGTATAGTTCTGCACACAATTGCTTTTGATTCTTTCTAATCCAATTGATTCTAACTTCTTCGATCGAAGCATAAGCATCCACCATGTACTGTTGGAACAAACGCCCACTCCGTAACAATGTTTTTCGCTTGTAACAACTCCCTGTTTCTGGATTTCGATGACTTATACCAATCCTATAACCATCTTCTCCATATGGAAATAATAATGGGTATTGTAGTGCCATGAAACTTGGGTGCAATTATGTAATTCTCTGAAGACCAATTGTTTTGTGTTCAACAATTATATCACGATGACTTTCTTCATTTGAGCTTTCATCAACTAAAAGCGCAACAACTTCTGAGCAAGAGGGTAGGTTAGTTTGTCTCCCATCAGTCAACCTATTGCTAAGCAATCTTAGTTTCAATTCTTCGACATCATGGTGATCATATTTATCTCTGACCATCCTAAATGATTTTACCAAGACATTGTGATTGTCCAACATATGCAAAATGTTTGTTACCAGTTTCTCTTGAAGAAGATTATTTTCGTTATCACCTTGGATAAAACCTAATCTATTTGAGATCTCATTTTCAGTGTCATGTATATAAAGTTGTGCAAATTTTGGCCTTTCTCCATTCTTAGGGCATAAAGAACCAAGTAGGTGGTAGGTCTGTCCATTTATTCGAAAGACATAAGGGCCGCCCTGTTTGTTGATTTCATAGTCAATTTTTCCACCCATAGATGTAAAAGCAAAAGCCGCATTATAAATTCTAATGTTACGACGGAAATTTTTTGCTGCACTATCTCCATCATAATCAAGCAAGTGATAAAGCAAAGTTGGTGGAAATTTTAGTAACGGAAGTTGCACCAGACCTTCCATGCAACATGTAGAAAACTTTGGATGTTGAGGGTGTTTACTCTTTTCCGTTCTTTCTTCGTACCAATGAAGAGCTCCACAAAATTCACAAACACATGTCGGTCTTCCAAAATTCCAAGTTTCAATAATGGAAGCTAATAAAGAAAATAAATATTTTTAGAACCCAAACCATATAAAGACATCAAACATCAATAAATATTACCAATCCTTTTGTTAAAATAATGATTAAAATATTTTACAAGTAACTTGTTTGTCTATGGGTGGCATTGGAAATTGTAGATGTTGACGGATTAAGTTGGGAAGTTTGTCTAACGGGGACTGTAATAGCACATAAATGGAACAAATTATAGGATACTTTGGAGGTAAGTAGTTTCATTCATATACAATAAAATTCTTGGCACATTTGTTGAGTAAAGACCTTAATTGGATTTGGAAATTAATGGAAGCTAATAAATAAAATAAATATTTTTAGAATGCAAACAATATAACGACACCAAACATCAATAAATATTACCAATCCTTTTGTTTAAAATAATGATTAAAATATTCTACAAGTTACCTGTCTGTCTACGGTTGGCATTGGAAATTGTAAATGTTGATGGAATAAGTTGGGAATTTTGTCTAACGGAGACTGTAAAAGACATTAATGGAACAAATTACAGGATATTTTGGAGGTAAATAATTTCATTCATGTACAATAAAATTCTTGGCACATTTGTTGAGTAAAGACCTTAATTGGATTTCGAAATTATATTCCTTGCTTCTTCAGATTGAGCATGTTGTGACGAAATTTCAAATAAGCTAAATAAAATGTAGGAATGACATTTACAAAATACATTATGCACACCTTTATTTTCAACAGAGGCAGAATTCCTTTCCAAATAAAGCAATTATTTTCTTTTAAACCTTGCAAGTCGACACCGGATAAGTTTTTCCAAGCGGTCTTCATCAACCTCTACAAACATATATTACATTTCATCATTGGAAACAAAGAAAACTTCATGTAGTAGGTGACTGGATTCCTATCACCAATCATGTACCCATCCCTAAATTTCTATAAGAAAGACTAACTATTTTAACACAAACTCTTGAAAACTATAACAAATTCTTGACAAAATTTTGACATTGTTTTTTAATGAGCCTAAAAATGATTTTTGCAATTGCGTAGTGAATTTTAAAAAACAAAACAATGTCGAAATTTGCTTCTGCATGGATGGATCATAAATTTCTTTTAGCTTCTCCTTTAAGTTGTTTTGTGACATATATATATGGTCACAAAAAGTAAAGAGGTGATATGATGTGCATGAAGGGTAATTCCAATAGGAAAATGCTGTTAAAATTTTTTGATTTAAATATAATTTTATTCTTTTATTTTTTGTTTGATATTTGTTTCGGTCATTTATTTATTTTGTATTTATTTTGATCATTTATCTTATAAGTGGTATTTTTTAATTTTTTTTATCATAACTCTTTCAAACAGTAGTATTACTATTAAAATCAAATTTTAAATCAGTTGTAAAGTTAAATGTACAATCTTAATAAAGATGAATAAAAATATATTAAACTATAATAAATATTTTTCGTTTTAAAGAATTTAAATATGTTTCAAAATATAAAAGAAGAATGCAGGAATTTGATGGAAAGAAGGTCATGAAAGATATTATATATGACATGCAACCATACAATTGGAAATCGAAGTACCCAAAGAAACAAAAAATCAAGGCATCTTTAAATTTAAATCATAAGAACAAAATAGAATAACAGTAAATAAATACCATTATTTGTAGTATTGTTAGGGAAGGTGGAGAGTCTTCTTAAATTAATTAATTGTTTCCTTCGAAACCTAGCTTGTCGGAACTGACACAATGTTCGTAGATGCCGTTCTTGAGCTTCTGAATTAAAAATAAAAAGTGTGTATAAGATCAAAAAAGAAAAAAAAATTAGCATAGTGAAAATGAGAATGTCAGTTTCAAAAGTCATTAGTTAAAATCATACAAAGTTTGTCAAGCAGGTCTTGAAGACACATAATTTGCGTTCCTCCTCTCCTTACCACCATTTTCATTTGTCGCTTTAACCTAGCTATTTTTTTAATAAGTTTATTGTGGGCATTAGGATTAAAGGCAAAACCTATTTTGTTTCTCATCACAAAATGTTATAAGAAATTCAGATATTCAAGTGTTTATTTGGAGGGGTTGACAACATCCTTTTTTCATTAAGTTGGAATCATTATTAAGTATCCCTTATTTTGTTTGATTGTTTGACAATATTTTGGTTGTAACAGCTGAATTAAGAGCCTAGTAAAATCATTCAATTCAAAATTAGATTGAGCAATAAGCAGCAATAGAGGGAGGGTTGACAACACCCTTTTAATTTAAGTAGGAGCAATTATTAAATATCCCTTATTTTGTTTGATTGTTTTGACAATATTTTCATTAATTGTCCCTTATTTTAAAAATATTCTCATTCAAACAAAATAAATGCAAAAAAAAAAAGGGATATTGCCCACTCTAATTTTGAATGCAACATTTACTTTCTAAAATATCAACATTGAACCATATCATATATAGCATATATAATATAAATATAGGTCAAGAATGAAATCGGCAATAATTAGAAGGCTTTTTAAAAAACAAATGACATACTACTTTTAGGGTATCTTTTAAGTAGAGTCGGTTGCTGTATTTTTAGAGCAGCTTCATTGAAGTTGCCCTGACCATAGGTTTGTCCAACAGATGCAATAGGCAGCAATAGAGGGAGAGTTGACAACATCCTTTTATTTTAAGTTGGAGTCATTATTAAATATCTCTTATTTAAAAATATTCTCATTCAAACAAAATAAATGCAAACAAAATAAGGGATATTTCTCACTCTAATTTTGAATGCAACATTTACTTTTTAAAATATCAACATTAAACCATATCATATATAGCATATATAATATAAATATAAGTCAAGAATGAAATCAACAATAAATAGAGGGATTTTTTAAAAACAAATGACATACATCTTTTGAGGTATCTTTCAAGTAGAGTCGATGGCAGTGTCTTTAGAGCAGCTTCATGGAAGCTGGCCTGAGCATAGGATTCTCCAACAGATGTAAGACATACTGTTTGAATTCTTCCGAGACCTACTGCTGCATTCACCAGTATCCTCAGTTTTTTCAATTAAAAAACTACTCTGAAAAAAATCAAATGGTATTAGAGACTATATGTTTAAAAACTACTCTTGAATGAAAATTTTGTCTTGTAAAATAATCAGTTTGAACTATATGTTCTAAACTTCATTGTATTTGATTACACAGTCATACAACCGTGACCCAAGATATTCTGCAACCTCAGGTTGTTTCACCTATAAACAAAAAATAACAACAAAGAAAATATAAAGAATCAGTATTGAATTTCAACAAAGAAAACAATGTAAAGTTTATATTAAAGTAGTTTGTAAGACCCATAATTTTAAATTATACTTTATGCATTTTAGTGGATTTTGGTATTGAACTCAGGGGCTTTTTAGCCAAGTTATTAATATTTTGGGAGTTTAAATGACCAAAATGATATTTTGATGCCCGATTAGAATTATTCGTCGATCAATAAATTAAATTAACTGCGGTGAATCTCTTACGAAGAATTTAATGCGTTATGGGTGAAATGGTAATTTAACAAATATCGAGATATTTTGAGATATTTGTTAATTATAATATATATATATATATATATGTTTGTGTGGGGGGAAAAAGGAGATAGATAGAAAAGAAAGAAAAGGAAATAGAAGGAAAGGAAAATAGAAGAAAGGAAAACCAGAAGAAAACATAAAACATTTTCCATCTCCTTCCTCTCACTGCCTCACGCGAAGCTTTTCCCTCCTTCCTCCATTTTCGTTTTTCTTGCTTTCTTTGAGTTCGAAAATTGAAACCCAAGGCTAGTGGGTGAGAAAGATCAAGTTCCCAACTCCTTCCTCCTTCTCGGATTCGAAAACGGAGTTAGAGATTTCAAAAATCGTCAAACACAAACCTCCCCGTTTCACCTAGATCTAAGCTTCGTTTCGCAAAGAGATAGAAGGGAAAGTTGTTCACTACCAAGCTACGGTGCTAGGGAACCAACTTTGGAAGTGGCGTAGCGAGCGGAAAATTTACCGGATTTACTCACGGTGCCGTAATCGCACGTTAAAGCTAACGTGAAGGTAAGGGCTCCTTCCAAACTTTTAGTTTGCATTTAGGGACTTATCTGTGGTTGTGGGGAAAAGAATTTTGTTAGGGTTAAAGTATTGATTTGGGGAAAATGAATTTAACTCATTTATGTATGTTTTGAGTAAATGAAATTTGATGTGTTTGAGTGGTATGTTGTGTTGATCTGTGTTCGTCGTATTTGACGCGTTCTTAATTAATACTGATGAAATTTGATATGTTTATGATTGGAGTTGATAAAATGTTTGAGTTGTTATGCGTGGAATTTGAAAACCATTAGATTTAAACGAGTATTAAGAATGGGGAATCTCTTAATGTCTGCGTTTACTTAATGTTGTCGTGAAAACGATTTTGTGGAGAAATGAATGGTTATGTTTTGGTGTGAATCGTGGATTGAATTGGATAATATGCTTGAGTTGTTTTGTGTGGAATTTGAAAACCATTAAGTTAAACGAGTACTAAGAATGGAGAATCTCTTAATGTCTTGTTTACTTATTGTGTGTTTGTGAAAATCGTTTAAGTTAACTGGATATTAAGAATGGGGAATCTCTTAATGTCTTGGTTACTTAATGTTGTTTGGAAATCATTTAAGTTAACTGGATATTAAGAATGGGGAATCTCTTAATGTCTTGGTTACTTAATGTTGTTTTGAAAATCGCTTAAGTTAAAAGAATATTAAGGATGGGGAATCTCTTAATATGTCTGTTTGCTTAATGTTTGGTGTGAAAATCTGTTAAGTTAAATGAGTATTAAAAATGAGGAATCTTTTAATATCTGCATTTATTTAACGATTGTTGTGGATGGAGTCAGTGTATGCTCATGCATTTCATTTTGGTAAATTATGCTGACCCATGATAGGTGGCACCTCGGTAAACAGTACTGACCCGTGATAGGTGGTACATTTACGATTTACTTTTTGGTAAGTTGTGCTGACCCGTGATAGGTGGCACCTCGGTAAATAGTACTTTGGCCTGTGATAGGCGGTACATTTACGACTTACGCTTTTTCTTTTAGTAAATCGTGCTGACCCTTGATAGGTGGCACCTCGGTAAACAGTACTGACCCGTGATAGGTGGTACGTTTATGATTTACATTTTTTAGTAAATCGCGCTGACCCATGATAGGTGGCACCTCGGTAATTGGTATTTTGGCCTGTGATAGACAGTACAATTATGATTTACGGCCCTTCGAGAAGGGTTTTGGTTTGGAATTCCTAGTCCATGCATTTTGGCATATACGCATTGCATTAGTGTGCTTGGCACAAGAGTCGTGTTTTGATTCAAGTGTATGATTGAGTGTTTGAAACTCAAGTTGTCGTGGTAATTGGGTTGAAATTGCTAGGTGGTTTGTATTGATTATTATGTGTAAGTGTGATGGATTGTAAAATTATATGGAAACCCAATTTTTCGTTGTGATTGTGTGGGAATTGCTAAGTGTTAAGATTTGGAGTTGTGTATAAATGTGATTGAGTTAGTTTATGTATTTTTTGAAGAATATGCAGGGAAATAGATTTCCCAATCGATTTGATGAGTTACAGGGACTTCTCTAAATTGACCAAATCGATTTTGTAATTTGTCTTTCAAAACCATTTAAGAAATCGATTTGGCAATCGATTGATATGTCTCCTGTTTTCTTGAATTTTGGAAAATATATTGAAGAAATCGATTTGCCAATCGATTTAGCCATTACAGTAGCTCAACTTTTTAGTCAAAATCGATTTGGCAATCGATTGGATTTGTTACAGGGGCTCAGCAATTCAATCAATCGATTGCCCAATCGATTGATTTAAGCCCAGAGTTCAGATTTTTCAAAAAACCCTCCAAGCAATCGATTGGCTCAGTAGAAATTCTTATTTTTGAGTTAGATAATCGATTGCTCAATTGGTTCATCAATGGATTGCCAGTTGTTTATTACTTGATTGATTTAAGACTTATTTTGATTTCATTTTTATTTTGCAAGTATTATATGAACTTTTAGCATATGGAAAATCTTTTTAAGGTGCATGCTAAGTTGAAAATTTATTTTGTGCATTTAAAAACTTAAATGTTATGTGTTAATTGTTAATTTCGGTTGGTGACCCTTTACAACTATTGTGGAAATCTGGGCTTTGCCCTCAGATGAGAGCCAGGACAATCCTACCGGTTCGTACCCTATGGATGGGAATGTAGATGGGAATGCTTGACTGGAGCTATGTTAGGAGGATCTTACGGGGCGCGTGGAGATCACTCAGGGTGTATAGTTTTTTGGTAGAATGATCAGATTAGGATGACATAGAGGGAACATATGTATTTCTTTTGGATTACGTTTATTTTGAATTGGAAAACTGTACCTTTACTAATATTGTCAGCATGACATCTTATTTGAATAGTCCCATGTATCATTTGTTGTTGTGTAAATACTTTGGATTCATATTTCAAAAGAAGTATTCCGCTGCGTATCAATTTTATTGACTTAAATATTTATCCAAAGGTATTTCCTTATTTGTTTTCTCTGTTTTATTTTAATTTCTTTTGAAAAAAAAATACCTTTGAAAAACGGGGTGTTACATAGTTGACTTTTGTTTTTATCTATTATTATAGAAACAACTTATATACAATCACTTATATACAATCACTTATTTAATAGACATTAATGCTCTATGTGATTAATTAAGCTATTTATCCAACCAAGGACTATATAGGATAATGCTACATTGTCTAATCCCAACAGAAAAAAGCATGCAATGTCAAAGGAAGAACTTATACCATCCCTTCTAAAATGACAACATCTGCATCACAGGCATGGAAAGCAAGCTCTGTTGACACCTTTGTAAGATCAATAATCTTCAATCCATGGTACAAAACATCAAGGAAACATGCAATCAAGTAATCATCATACATGATTTGGCAATGTAGGCCCATAAACGAAAAAGAAACCATAATTTTCGTAATATAACCAACAAATGAAATCTGATTAAGATGTTACAGGTAAATCATTTCTGGTGTTAGCAGTCAAAAGATTTGAAGTACTGACATTGAACTTAATTTGTGTTACCTTTGATAAAATGACAACATCTGCATCACTGGCATGGCAAGCAAGCTCTATTGACACCTTTGTAAGATCAATAATCTTCAATCCATGGTACAAAACATCAAGGAAACATGCAATCAAGTAATCATCATACACTAATAAGTCAGAACATAGAAAGTAGCTTTTGTAATGTAGCATGGAAGTCAGAACATACACTAATAAGCCAGAACATAAAAATATTGCAATTAAATCTCCCTATATTCTTAATCCAATATGTCACATGTTTCTCCCATTTGTATATAATACCTTAGGAGGGATTTGTCCCTTTTCAAGATAGCCAACATAGTTTGAAACCAAAGTTGCACTGCTGGCAGAAGCTTTCTATATTAATTGGATAAAGCAGAGGTCGTGAATTCCAGGATGAGAAACTAACAAAAACACAAGAAGGAAAATATATATATAAAAAAACATTGCTTACATAGAGTTCCCCTCCAACAACAGACAGATACCAGGGAGGCTTCTCTGCTCTAACACGCATTGGAATTCTACTGTCCAACCAACCAGTGTGAATTTTGTTTTCTCTGTAGTCTGCAGCCTGACAGAACAAATATTGAAATAATGTCACTTCTGCACTATACACACTTCTCATAAAACTAATTTGTCATCATGGTAAGTGATTTACATTCAGAAGATCAATTGTGTAATCAACATTGGTACGGATTTCTCCACGAATTTGGATTTCCTTCAGCCCCAAAACCATATCTGCAATTGCTAAAGCCCTAGATTCTCCAAAAGCAAAAACATGTCCTGAGGTAAAATAGGAGGCCATTAGCAGGTAATTGAAGATAATTATACACTCATTCGATAAATATAGTCCTTATAGAAGACTTACCTTAACAGAGAAATATGCCCACACATTTGGTTTGCTTTTAAAGCTGAGCTCCTGTGCAAATATTTAACTTAGTACATGTAATGTGAAGAATGAAATAAAAGATGAGATTCTTGTTGGATTTAGTAGTTAACCTGCACTTTCCCGCCTGTAGGCTTAAAACCGTCATTGGGGTCCTCGCTAGTCACTCGCACAGCCACGAGGGGGAGGAAGGAGGAGAGCCAAATATGGGTTGGTCCGGGGAGAAAGGGTTGGTTCGGTCTCATGAACTGAACTTCGTTGCCTTCCCGAGCGCGGAGCGAATGGGCACTTGGGTCAGTTTTGGGGCGGGGAGGGAAGAGAGACGATTTTGCATGCTCTGGAATGGTATGAGATTAAAGATTTTAGGAATTGAGAGGAGGATTGATATTAAAGAGATTATGATATTAGGGATTCAAAGGAGGATTGAAGAAAAAGGGAGGAGGATTGATATTAAAGAGATTAGGATATTAGAGATTGAGAGGAGGATTGAAGGAAAAGGGAAGAAAGGAGGAGAGGTTCACGTCAGCTTTTTGGCTGATGTGGGAAATATTTGTATAGGTGGCATTCGAGGGGGTGAGGTGGCATTCGGGGTTCTGTTTTAAATATATATAATAGATATGATCTCTTGTATGGTGTTGGAGTTATTTATGGTTTGTTGAGTTTATTTTTTCTTCTATGTAGAAAATATTATAAAAATTAAGTGAAGAGAACTATAATCGAAGTTAATCATGAAAAATAAGTTGATTAACATAAGTTGAGTACATACCTTATAGTGCTAAAGTGCATAGATTGTGGGAGAAAAATTTGTATATTTTGACAACTTTATGTTGGTTGTACTTTCTTCATTTTGATGGGTTAATATTAAACATTAATGAAACTAAGTGAAGAGAACCATGATCAAAGTTAATAAAAAAAAAAAAATAGTTGATCATCATAGGTTGGGTGCGGGCCTTATGAGATTTACACAGTGCTTAGGTGCATAGGTTGTGGAGGAAATATTTGTATATTGTAACAACTTTGTCTCTTTTGTACATTCCTCATTTTGATTGGTTAATATTAATGCATTTGGCCTTTTAAAAAAAATAGTTTTGGTTTGTGATGTTTACACCATGAAATTTGATTAACTTTCTGGTCTTTATAGTTGAACTGTTATAAAAGAGGGGCTATAAAAGGCTACAGCAGCAGATCTTCTGTTATATTTAATTAATTTTGTTGTCTTACGTTTACACTATTATAAAAGTGCTTATTATAAAAAGTGCTATAAAAAACATTCACATACAACAATGATTATTAAGCGCTATTATAAGAGTTTAAAAAAAAGTTGATTAAATCAATATAACTAAAATAACATACGTCTTTTATAGTCCTTCTTTTATATTTATAATATACACTATAAAACGCACGTCACCTATAATAGCTTTTAATAAGTGGCAAGTGCTATATCACGCGCCTACTTTTCATAATGGCGACATTAAAAGCACCCATAACTGCTATGAAAGACCAAAATAAACGGTATAAAATATATTTTTTGGCATAGTGAAAACTTGCTTTTAAATGGAAAAAACATATATGAAACAAGGGTTTAAGAACAATGGACGTGAAATGTCTTATGCAAGGGCAGATTCAAGAAAGAAATTCATAGGTATGGTAAGATTTAATGTGAGTAAAAAGAATGAGTATGAAAATTTACAAAGTTGGTATTAGATCCTAACAACGAGCTTGTACCAGTTGAATAAAGACATTTATTCAACAAATGAAGCTACAGAAGTTCTTTATGTAGACAAAAAATAAAGGTGAGAGATAAATAAATTTTTATAGAGAAACATACTGAGTGTGATTAAAACAATGTTCTAAACTCAACAAATGAAGCTACAGAAGTTCTTTAAGTATCTTTAAATACACATATGCAGATTTATCACATATTTTAACTTTTAATGAGTTGATATAACCTACAATTAAAATGTTAGCTAACAATATTGTTTATCCTCTTATACAATAACATTTGTCTAGTTGAGGTATAAATGCTACATCCATTTCATTCATCGAGAGACGTTGATTTTTCTGTAGAGTCATCTTTGAAGTTTGAGACCCGCCGATCGTTGTGTGTTTGGGCTAAAACAGATCTGAGAGTTATGATGGTGGAACAGTGTTTGAGAGAGGATATGTGTCGAACAATTGGCGTGCAATTTCAAAAAGGTGTTGGTGACTATATGAGAGGATAGTTTTAGAGAATTGGCTTATAGGATTTACGAAAGGAGCATATTTGTTGTTCAGATTTGTATAAGAGAATAGATAGAAAATGTAGAAGAGGACACAAATGCGAATGTGGTTGAAGAAACTTGTGATTTCAACAACACACGTTTTTTCTTTTCAAATAATTTACCCTACTTTTTTATGTTATTGTTTTAATTTGAATGGTTTGATTGGATGGACTCATGTGTTAAGGGGTGAGCACCCAAGAATTTCTGGACAACCATTGACTCATGTCAAACATCACAATTTTAATGATAATAATAAATCTAAAATATTAAGTCTTTGACAAATATGACAATTATAATTATAATAGATAAATGTTTATGGCTAACAATTTGTTAAAGGGGATTGTTAACGTTGAAGATCGAACTTTGGATCTTCGAAACTCCTTCAACTTCCCGACTTTTAAAAAGGAACATTCAAACATTGTACACAAGATGACATGATTAGTGAATTAAGAACTTCATAAACTAACACAGGAAACTTCATCACTAATTTGTCATTGTCAGCTGGTGGAAGAAGGTAGCTAAGTGACAAATGATACCTTATTATGAAATTTTGAACTCAATAATTAGATGGTTCCTCCAAAAGATGAGGAAAGCTTAGAAACATCTCATTTTCTTGATCAAGTATAGCTTCTACAAATGAAATATCTGAGCATGATGAAACTTGATGTGACATGACCTCTTTCATTTTTCCATTTTGGCTCATTACGTTCTCCTTTGAAAACAAAATTTGTTGTTCTTGGTTGTTAGTAAGTGGTGCAAAAGCATCTTCTAGAAGAAAATCATTCCAACTAAATGGTGCAAAAGCATCCACTAGTGTTGGATTGGTCTCATTCTTTATGTTTGTGCAATTTGAGTCACCTTTCACTATTGAGAAGTCATCATCACTATGACTTTTGGTAACCATAAAGCTGCTATTTCTAGTTGTTTGCAATGTTTGTTGTTGGTTGAATTGATATGGATCTGATTTTAATAGGATTGCATAATTCCTAAAATCTTTATTGGCAACCTCAATTTGTGTAGTTGGTTTATGGAAACTAGTACCTATATTTCCATAGTCAGAAATGAGTTTGGAGAATGGCTTGTGGGTAACAGGGTCTATTCCCATTTGAGAGAGCTTCTTTTTCAGCTTTGTGTTCCAATTGTTCTTTACATCATTGTCTGTTCTCCCAGGAAGTTGTTGAGCTATTATAGACCACCTGGGACAGAGATATATTAAGACTGTCATCATTCTAGATAATTACAAAATTAATTTAAAGGTTGGGAATTATATTTGTCAGTTTATGAACTCACAGAAAAGAGTAGTATACTCGTAAAGAAAAGTGAGCAGTATATATATTTGGCTTGTTTGAAATTTGTAATAAACCATCAATCTGTTCTGTTAACTATCACTTTCTCTTTAGATTGATTCCTAAATTATTAGAATTTATTAAAAGGTTTATAAACTACTATCCAATTTAACTATTTAGTTTTTCTTTCAATATTTATGTTTGGATATTTGTTGATTTGACTATTTTTAATTATTTATTCATTAAACTATGAAATAGTTCAATAATAATTGATTAACACATAAGTTGATAAGTTCTTAAAACCATAAAAAACAACAATTTAATCTTTCAACTAAATAAATAAATTGATTAACACATGTAAACCTATAAATTAGTTAAACCAACACACCACTAACTTTTGTTTCATATTCACGCATGATATTGTCATTGCATAAAAATAAAGTAAACAAATACGCCAATTAAACTTTGTTTGAATCAATGTGTAAATTACTAAATTAGAAGAGTTCATTGAACTAGTAAACCAAAATTAATTACGTGTTGGTTGAAAACCTAAAATAAGGTATCAAATAAAAAGGTAGGAAGTGAAGATGGACGTTGATCTCAACACAATTGACCCAACGAATAGTTTGTGTATTGATTTAGCTAGTTTATTGATTTTGTGCGCTTTATTGATTTACTCTTTTAGTTGAAGAATTAAATTATTTGCTATGATAGTTGTATAAAGTGATAAAATGTAGTATTTTGGTTGCTGACGTTATACACGTTGCAATAGTTAAAACGCTCAAAATTGCATTTACCTCATCTACGATTGTAACTTTCATTTAAAATTATGATTTAAGAACTAAACAATAAAAAATAGTCAACTAGAAGACATTTTATAAAATTACTAGAATTATGATTACTATTGAAACAATTTATAATAAGAATGTCTTGAAATTTTTATAGATTGAATTTAATTCAAAATTAGTATATTTGGCTTTTAGAAATAATAACCTTGTTTCTTGATCCATAAGAAATAAATAGCTTAATTTTCAATGTGAACTTAATTAATCATATACTTAATTGAATAAATTGTTTTTGTACTTGATTAATCGGGTGTTACAATTATTTGAAAAAATAGATGTCCATCAAACAGTTTTGGTAATTAATTGTTCTCTAGTGTTTTCTCCTTGCATCTAGTCCTTTTATTACTCTTCAATATTATATTTCTTTTCCTAAAACAAAATATAAGTACAAATAATACTCTCTATAATCTAATTATAAGAGACAACCAAAAACATCATATATATATATATATATATATATATATATATAATTTTATTGAAAATTGTAAGATACTAAATAAAAATATTTACAATATACTTCAAAAAGTAACAGTTAAAAGGAGAGTTTATAAAAATTGATGTTTATAATTTTAAATAATGATTAAATACATCAATTTTTTAAATATCAATTTTAATTAATAACATTGACACTAATAAATGAGCAATACCAATAATAGATTATACTAAATAAAAAAGCTACCAACTAAAGAAAATAGAAAATCCCTTTCTCATTTTTTCAAAAAGTTAAACCGCTTGTTTTTTTCTTTCATTAAATTTGTCCACTAATTTTATTTGATTTAGTATATGATCTTTGGTAAAAATATGCCAAACGAACACAGCATAAGTAGATAGGGCTGCTTTAAGTCACAAGAGCTAATTGGAGATTTTTAGAGAAACTTGTTCACCTGCTACCTATGGCTGCGTGAAGCTTAATGATTAGATCTTCTTCTTGGGATGTGAAGTTATCATGTTTAAGATCAGACATGTAGTTATTCCACCGTAGCCTGCAACTTTTTCCACACCTCTTAACACCTGTTCCAAATTCAAAAACATATTGTCATCTAGTTGAAATCTATGTTTTCATTAGCTTTTGTAAAATTGATTAAGTGATAATTGTGCTTGTACTGAATATAAATTCGACAAACAAGTTTGATGTAAAACTTAATGTTGAGTAAAAAAAAAAAATTAAAACTTAATGTAAGTTTCTCAACTTCAGCAAAATATAATTTTAATCACTTTTTAGTTATAACTGATGGGAATAAACATATAAATATGGTAACAAGTAATATGCGGTAGATATAAAATTATCTTAAACTTGTGAGAAACAACAATAAATTTATGGCATGATCATAATCAAAATAAAAACGTGTAAAGAACACCAATATTTTAATATAGAAAATCTCTCAATCCAAGGGTAAAAATCACGCGTCGTCCACTCACTATATTCAAATAAGGGTACAAGAAAGTCTTAAAATGATGCACAAATTGTACTTACGATCAGACAAAATAAAAAGGACTACAATTTAAAAATGAAAAGTAAGAAGAAGAAGAAGAAAAAAATCCCAATAACATGTTATTGCGCGAGCATAATTTCTCCCTCTTTAGACGTCGTTTTGCCGATCCCGCTGTTGAAAATGAAGACATGTATGTTGTGAATCTATTGTCCAAATATTAATATTTGCCCCATCCGATGGTTAACAATGTGCAATTAATGTTTTTCTAATTGTTATAAAAAAAATTGGAAATAATGTTTACTCTTCTCTTTTCTCTTGGTGGCTGCCTTTTACATTCATTTGTTGTACCTCTATGTCAAGAGTAGCTCTCAAACTCAACACGGTTCTAATCGATGACACTTTTACCATAAGTGAAAAAATCTCATTAAAATCAATATCCTTTCTTTGATGGAAACCTTTCACCACTAATATGGCCTTATATTTCAGAGATTTTGAGTTACTCTCAAGCGTCTCTTTGTAGATCCACATGTTTTTCAAAGCCCTTTTGCATTTTGACAACTTTTTTCAAATCATAAGTGTGATTATCATTTAAGGATTTCATCTTTATTGCATTCAATCACATTTGAATTTCTTCACTCTCTTATGCCTCTCGAAAACACTCAAGTTCCCCTTCATCAGTCAAATTTACATGCTATTCAGAAACATACCTCGTGGATGATTGTCTTTGCCTCTTAGACCTCCTAAGTTGGCTTTGAGATGATTCAGAAGCATCATTAAGATTCTAATCATGTGAAAACTCATGATCTTCACCTCTTGGAATAGTTACCTCATCTCCAAGTTGATGATCATTAACATAATCATGCGGCTCATTATTTTGTATATTACCATAAGTAGTATCCAAATCTGGAAAAAGTGACTAATTGGATCACCATTAACCAAAATATTATCCCTCTCAGGTGTTGTCTTCTCCACCTTATCCATATCTTCAATAGTTTGGTCTTCCATTAACACTACATCACAACTTTTGATAACCTTTTTCTCTATAGGATCATACCACTTGTAGCCAAATTCATCCTCACCATAACCAATGAAGATACATTGCTTTAAATTTGCATCCAACTTGGATCTTTAATCCTTCGGAACATGCACAAAAGCATTGCAACCAAAGACTGTCAAACGATCATACTTGACATTCTTGTCAAACCATACATTTTCTGGTACCTCACCATTCAAAGCAATAGTAGGAGTAAGATTAATAACATGAACTTTCGTGTATAATGTCTTACCCAAATAACGTTAAAACAACTTAGCTTTTGAGAGCATACACCCCACTCTCTCAACAAGTGTTCGATTCATCCTCTCTGCTAAACTATTTGGCTGAAGAGTTTTAGGAGGAGTCTTTTCATGTGCTATACCCTGCTGTTTGCAATAGACATCAAAGGGTCCGCAATACTCACCACCGTTGTCAGTACGAACACATTTCAGCTTCTTGATTGTTTGCCTCTCAACCAAAGCATGAAATTGTTTGAATTTCTCCAACACTTGGTCTTTTATCTTCAAAGCATAAACTCATAGTTTCCAGGAATAAACGTCATAATGCACCAACTGAAGCAACTCTAACTTTCTACAGGGAGGATGACTTTTGAAGGGTACTCCAGTATGTTTACCAATCATGCAGTGTAAATATATCTCTCAATCTACATTCTTCAAGCTTAGAAGCATGTCATTTATGGATAAACAATTTAATCCATTTTCACTAATATGACTAAGCCTCTAGTGCCACAAAGAAGATTTCATATCCACAACATTCACAATGCCTTTAGCAACCAAAGCTTTTGTCCAATAAATTTTACTCATCTCCACATTCAAAATACCACCCTTAGCCATTTCTAAAGAGACAACATCTTTAAGAATTGAACTCGTTATAGAAACTCAAAATGTCTCCTAAGACTATAATAAAGATAACAATAAAAATAGTCCCAAGAGCTCATCATCAAAGTTGATATCCATTTGTGACATCAGATCAAGTAGCCCATGAAATTCACTCAAATGGTCTGAAATAGACACCCCCTCCTTATACTTCAAACTTGTGAAGCTATTCAATAAGAACAACTTATTATTCCCTGATTTAGAGGCAAACAAAGTATGTACTTTATCCCACAAAGTTTTTACATTTGTCGCATTAGCAATGTGATTATAAACATTACCTTCTACATGTTGCCTAACAAAACCACATACCCGTTGATGTTCAAAATCCCATTCTTCCGTAGATTTACCATCCGACTTTTTAGAACCAAAAATAGAAAGATACATTTTCTTCATATATAGCAAATCTTTTATCTTGACCTTCTACAAATGTTAATTAGTACCATTCAAGCATACCATTTTAACACTTCTTCCTTCAAGCAAGTCAAATAGATCTTTAACCAAGAGCTCTGATGCCACTCTGATGGGAATAAACAAAGAAACACGATTACAAGTAATACACAACGGATATAAAATTCCCCACACTTGTAAGAACCCACGAGGAGATATAATAAATATATGGTAGCAAATTGATCAAACTAAACGCGCATAAAGAACACCAATATTTTAACGTAGAAAACCTCTCAATGCAAGGGTAAAAACCATGGGTCTTCCAGACCAAAGGAAAAGCTCCACTATATTCAAATAAGGGTACAAGTAAGTCTCAAAATGATATATAAATTGTGTCTACGACTAGCCAAAATAACAAAGCACTAAAGCTTCAAAATGAAAAGGAAGAAGAAGAAAAAGAAATATCCCAAAAACTTGTTATTGTGCGAGCACAACTTCTCCCTGTCGAGACATCATTTCACCGATTTGACCATTTAAAATGAAGATATGTGTGTTGCAAACTTGCTGTCTACAAATCCGCCCAATCCAAGGTTAACTGATGCGCTATCGATGTTTTTCAAAGATTGGTTTGACAAAATCGGGAATAGAATTTACTCTTCTCTTTTCTCTTGGTGGCTACCTTTTTCTCCAAAATTGTCTCTCTCTTACAACCCTCATTAGACCCATCTCCACCAGAATAAGTGAGACACATGGACTACAATGTTGGGCCTTTGTCCAACAAAAGCAACATTTGGAATTAAAATCAATTACATTTGAAGTAACTAATCATTTATATATTTTTGAATTTTTTTTTGTTAGGTGATACTTTGATACTCATGTATTGATATATGTTGTTAATCATGCAATGCCGTAAACATTTATCCTAGGCGGCTATAATTAGATTCCTATGTTTTATACAAAGCTTGTTGCATAATGTCCTATATCTAAATTGTCCTCCATCAAATGCATGAATGAATCAATTTCGTCCTTGGTAATGACACATAATAAGAACTTGAAACATGAGAGAATATTGAAGATGAAAATGTATTATTGAACATTGTGATTGAATTTATGGTAAATATGAAATGAGAGTGTACATAAGGTACTGATCTAGTGATGAATGTTGAGTATAATTTCCTAGTGTATGTAACTAATTTGCAACTTCCCAACTAATTATAACTGATTGAGTTAGAGGTTAGCTTGTTAAGTCAACTTTGGCCAACTTTAGTATCAATTCAGTTAGCTCTATTTTGAGCTTATTATCTGTTCTAGTCAACTCCATCTTGAGCTTGTTAGTCTGCAATATCCACCCACATGATGAAGCTTGGTATATGTCAATAATGACCATATTTGAAGCTAGTGTATAAAATGTCTTAGGGTATAATGACTTTGTGAAGAAGTCAGCTCGCTAATCCTATGAGGCAATCAATTTCTAAATGTTTGGTGCATTTTTGCAAGACCAAATTTACTTCAAAATGTAATGCATTTTGATTGTCACAATATAGCACTACTACGCACGAGCACGTGAGCCTTAGATCAAACAAAAATATAATAACCATTGAATTTCACATGTAGCTAATGCTAGTTCCCTATACTCAGCTTCACTAGAGGATCAATGGACTAAGTTTTACTTCTTTGTTTGCCAAGAAACAAGTGAGGATCCTAAGAAAAAACACATGCCAGAAACTAATCTACAAGAGTCAAGGCATTCAACCCAATCTTTATCTTAGAACCCAAGTATTTGAAGGATGGATGAATGAGGGAATATGAGACTTTGTATAGGGAAACATTTGAGATATCTTAGAATTCGAGAAGCAACTTGATGATGAACTATTGTTGGTTTAGACAATATTTTCAACCATGTAAATATCAGTTGTGAATGGAAGCCAATGTAAGTGCCATTCTTATTGTATCTAGTTTGTTCACGGGTGAAAATGTGTCAATAATTTAACCCTTCAATTTGATTGTTACCCTTGGCTACTAGTCTTAGTTTAAATCGTCCAACTTAACCATCTGCTCTATGTTAAACCTTATAAACCCTATTATTATTTATGGGTTTTACATTGTCAGGTAGATCAACCATGATCCAAACACCATTGTTCTCGAGAGCAACAAGCTCAATATTCATGGCTTTAATCCAACAATTTGACTGTATAGCCTCAACATAAGTGTTTGGTGTAGTGTATCAATTTGACTATATGTTAAACCTTATAAACCCAATTATTCTTTATGGGTTTTACATTGTCAAGTAGATCAACCATGATCCAAGCACCATTGTTCTCGAGAGCAGCAAGCTCAATATTCATGGCTTTAATCTAACAATTTGACTGTATAGCCTCAACATATAAGTGTTTGGTGTAGTGTATCTAGATTAGGATAAAGAGAAACAACAATGTGAGGCTGAAAAATTTGAATAAGGTAAAAATGAAGAAATTGGATAGGGATTACCAGAGGACAATTGACTTGGATGGAGGATTTAAGAGTTACAATCATAATCATTTGGTTGAACTTCTATATGTCTTTGCCTATTTGACCTTCTCGCAATGTCTTGAATATGTCAAACGGGAAGAGTTTCAACATAAGTTCTAGGTTCAATATTTGTGTCCATGATAATAAATGGTGGACAATGGTCCATATATTTCAAAATGAATCAACTCAATTTTCTTTGTGCTTTATTATGACAGTGTAGAAATTTTGGTAGAAATACTATATTTACTACGCTAAGGTACCATATTTTGGTGGAATGACTATGTTTCCTTCATATTTGGTTGTCATAAAGTTTCCATTTAGTGGAATAACTTTATTTGTTCTTATTTCCTAGAGCTCGTTGAATTGCCCAAGTCTATGCTAAATAGTGAAACCCATTACGTTGTGATGTAATTGTCACTGAAGTTGGTCGTTTGTGTAGATGAACATAATATTCAGAAGAAGTTTTTGTGTGGGATCCATATTTTCATTTCCATTGTTGATGTTAGAAAGCCAGCTTGCATTTCTCGCCATTGTTGTAGAGATGAAGCTCTAAATTTCAACGATGGTACAGGAAAAGGAAGATAAAAAGAAAATAAAGATTATGTAGAGATTAGGCATAGACGTATGGTATGATTAATCAAGCTTTGACACCATAGTAAGAACTTCAAACTTGAGAGTTATCGAAGATGAAAATGTATTTTTTAACATTGTGATTGAGTTTATGGTATGATGAGGTATATATAGAAGGTGAAAAGAGAGTCCACATGAGTTACTCTAGTGACAAATATATAGTATAATTTTGTAGTTTATGTAACTAACTTGCTACTCCCTAACTAACTATAAATGATTCATGTAACACTTAGCTTGCTAAGTTAAATTTTGTTAACTTCAGTATCGACTCCATCTAGCTCTATTTTGAGCTTGTTACCAGTTCCATCCAACTCCATCTTGAGCATGCTAGTCTCGAACAACACACACCGTTAAATGTGGTAATTAAATTTGCATAAATGAATTCCTATTTTTGTAATGTCTATTATCATTAAACATGTAACTTTGTATTAAGAGTTGTGTATTTAGTCTTAGGTCTTCATATAAGTTCTTTGTATGAGATGAGCGATGAACACATTTTTTTTCACTCTACATTTATGGACATACACAATGCTCTATATTGATGAATGCACATGCAACTATTTGTGATAGACCACTATGGATTAATATATAAGGTAGTTTGGAAGACCCTAAATTTTCTCATCTGTAATTTCTATAATTTTGTTGTATTTTGTGTTGAATTGCTTAAGCTATTAGTCCAATTCTTATTTTATGAAATTAAGTACCAAAAGTATAATTTTGTTAGAGTTAGTAATATATTTTTGGAGAACCAATTAAAATTATTTATTGGAGAGTACTTTATTTAAGTTATAGAGAATTTATTATCGACAAAATTTTTAAGATGCCACATGTTACTGATAAATTCATCTGTCAATTGAATTGTCACAAAAGTAGATATTTTACTAAAGTAGATTGAAAAACGAGTGGTTAGGGAGATGGACACATGGGCTTATAACTTTTGGTTACAAATAGTTTTTTAAGCTTTTAAAAGTGAAACAAAACCATTTTTTCTCTTCTTCCTCTTTTTCAAGCTCTCTCTATCTCATTCATCTATTTCATTTTTTTTCTTTTTTATCTTCTCCTTTGAGTGTTAGAAGAACTTGAAGAACAAAAATATTTAGCCAAGTGGAGTTGATCTAAGGTGATTAAGGTAAATGAATTTCCTTTCCTCTCTTTATTAGTAAAAATTGAAAACCTCATTGTGGTGGATGAGATGATTTGATTTGATTTAGTGAATCATGATTAGTTGAACTATTTATTATTCCTTTTTTATTTTTTATTTTAATGGCAGCGAAGCATGTAAGTGTAGGGAAGGAGAGTGATTTTCTTGAGATTGTGAACAATGCCTTCATGATGCTTGTTGTTGTTGTGAAAAATGAAATGAAAATATTTTCCTTCTCTCCTTCTCTCAAACCAAGGGGAGATAATGTTTTTTTGGTTTTGTTTGATTACTTTGGTTTAATGTGAATTTAGGATGGTCTTGATGTTGAGTGTGTTATTTAAAAGGTAAGAAAAGAAAAACCTCTGAATTTATTTTGAAGCAGTACAACCCCAGCCTATGGAAAAAAAAAGGAATTTGATTTTTGATGTGTTTAAGTTAAGTAATGAGTTGTTTTTAAATAAACGAGTTTCAACTGAATTTGAAACTTTACAAGAAAACTTAGAGTTGCTAGTGGTAAAAATGTTCAAATTTTAAATAAGTTAATGAGTTTGAGCAAATAGTTAAATTGTGAAATTAATATGTTTGGAGTTAAAAATATTACTCTTTTTAATTACTCTTGGAGTGATCTTAAAGAAAAAATTTAGAATGCTTTATAAACTCAAATTTATGTGCTCTAATGGTTGAGTGATAGAACTTGAATAATAAAAAGATTTTCTTCCATAAAGATTTGAATCATCGAGAATGTGTATGTGTTGATTGGAAAGTAGTTGTTTTTATTTAGTTTTAAATAAATGAGGTATCAATTGGTTTTAAAAGTTGTGTGTGAAAAATATTTAATTTTGGAAGTATGATGTGGTTGGATAAATTTTGGTGGTGAACAAATTTTTATGAATCTTTAGGTTTATGTAACTTGCTCCTTGAGTCTCAAAAAGAAATCGAGACGGTTGACATCGAGTTAGTGGTGGAGAGAACTCTCAAATATTAATGTTGTTGTGGTGAATAAAGAAAAATAATGTTCTTAGTTTTTGCCTTTCCAAAGGTAGTTTTTATGGTTGATGATCAAGAATTTATACATATTTTTAACTAAACCTTTATATGTAACCTTTCAAAAAATTAGTGAGTTGTGGGCTCAAGTTTTATATGTACACTTTCAATATTTAGAAAGGTTTGCAAGATTTTAATTAAAGTTTCAAGTTTATTTAGTAAACGTTCAAGTCTTGAGTTAGAATTTCAATTTTTTTTAAAAGATCATTGGTCTCTTGAAATACTTTAATTGTACACTTAATTTTTAAAAATATAGTATACCTAACTTATAGTTACTTAAAAACAAAATGAGTTATGACAAATTTGAAAAAATTTGTGGTTGTGTGAATTTTTTTGAGAAAAATAACTTAAGACATTTCAAATGATAGTGAATTCTATGAAAATTTTTAAGGATGTTGATTTCTAAAAATATGTTTTTATATTTTGAAAATGTGTTTTGTGAATAATAATACTATTAATCCTTACTCGTTTCAAAATCTTTTGGAAAAATATACTCTAAGGAAATTAGGAGTGAGAAAGAGTTTGTAAGGTAGTTAAAATCTCAAGGACTAATTTGACTAAGTCAAACATTATTTGATTGAAGGTGTTGGCATGAGTGAGATTTTCATTGTGTTTGATTGTGGTAACGATAATTTTTGAAAATACTATAACTGAGGTAAGAATTTCTTTCAAATTTTTAGTTTGCATATGTGTGGTTGATGTGTGAATATGTGATGGTTAATACTAATGTAATTATGCATTCATGATTGATAATATGGGTTGCTACATCTTATGAATTTTATTGATAAGAATATGTATTGAGTATGCCCTCTAAAAAATAATGAAAAATTATTAATATTTAATGAGTATTAAAAGGGAGTCTTTTAATAGCTGTATTTACATAATAGTTATTGTGAAAGAGTAAGAGTATGCTCATGCATTTCGTAGTTAGTGGTGATCGTGATGGACCATGATGTTAATAATGACTGTGATGGGTCAAAGGATGGTTCCATGAGTTGATTGGTCTGCCTTATCATTTCAAGGAATTTTGAGTCGTGTAGATTTGTGATAGACTGTACTCTAGCAAATTATGTTGATCTGTGATAGGTGGCATCTTGTTAATCAGTATTGGTATGTAAGAGGTGGTACATTTATAATTTAACCCCTCGGGGAGGGTTTGGAATTTCCGAAATCATGTGCACTATAAGCATTGCATTAGGATTCTTGGCACATATGTCATGTTTGTCATGATATATGTATATACATGTCTTGTTACTGTTTGTTATCATGTCATAATTGCAAGTGTTTATCGTCTGTTATTATGTTATAACTACTAAGTGTTTATTGTTTGTCATCATGATATAATTGTTAAATGTTAATTGCTAATTTCAGTTGGTGACCCTATACATTATTGTGGAAATTGGGTTTTTCCCTAAATTGATACCCGAATTCATTATATCGACTGCTACCCTAACGACGAGAATATCGTTAGAGTTCCCTGATCAGCACTCGACGATTGCTTCGGCATAAGATCCAATCTAAAGAAAGGCTTCATATACGGGGGTAAATAGTGATGACAAGTATAAGAGTTGGGGTAGTATTTCACATGGGGTTCACACACGAGATGATCGACTTTCCTGTACCATCATAATTTATACTCGAGGCGAATAGAGCCTGGGAAAATGTAGAGGATGCTTCAGCTCGACGTGAGACGGAGACCACTGTAGGTGTGGTGATTTCCACCATAGGAGCACAAAATGCAGTGCATGGACCGAGGACTGACGAAAAGGGTAAGGAGTTAACGCTGACAGGAGAGGATATTATAGGACCGTCTAGACTGGTCGGGGACCAAGGTTTTGTTGATGGATCTCCAGTACCATGGTTGGTGCCCCCCAATTGTCTATGAGATAGTGAGCTGTTTTGAGATTTTAGTACCATTGAAGCCACCTATCTCGTGGGTAGACCTGACCTCAAAGGAGACTGATCCCTCTATGATTGATGAGGAGGAAAAACTTACTTCAAGGAGTGATACTGCGTTAGAAGGAACTTGTGTGATTTTTGGAGATCACCTTTGTGTTACTATAGTTGTTAGTGGATGATCATATTAGTTTTTTTTTTTTTTTGTATAGGGTCTTGGTGCCTCTTTTTTAGTGGTTGTACTTATTTGGTTTTGGGATGATTGTATCTATGATATACCTTGACAATTAACTTTTTTTTGTGATTCCATGTTCATTTTTTTGACACGACCATGAGGGGATATCATTCTTGGAGTAGTAGTTATGCGCAAGTGTTTGTCGAGAATACCCTAGAGATATGAGTGATGTCTCATAGGTCTCATAGCCCTAATGTATTTTCTAGTTGTATACTTTGTATTACTATCTTAAAAATTATTTTAGCTTGTTTGTATGTATGATGTAAATATTTATGTCTTGTCGTTTTGTAGTACGATATATTATTATATTAAGTTGTTTTAATAAAATAAAAAAATACACTCACACTGTTAAAAGTATTAAATAGTTCGTTTATTATTTTTTATGTTCTATTTTCTCTTTTTGAATTTCTTTGTTTTGTAGAGAAAAATTAAAAACTATTATTGGTTTCATTAAGAATACGAAGAAAAAAAATGAATAGATTTTAAAAAAGTATCATCGAAGGAAAAGACAAACTGAGGACAAGAGAAATTATCTTATATTTTTGTAGATGATTATCTAATGCAATAAACAAAAACATAATTAGTATTCTTCTAAAATGAAATATATAAAAAAAATATGACTGACAAGACATATAATAAGACTAGGAGTTCAAGTAGAATTTGAGTTTAAAATTTTTTGTGGCAAAAGGATTTTTTTTTCTTCTTTTCTTTTTTTTAATTGCAAGGCAATAATGCCTTATAATTCAAGGCATTGTGAATATGTTTTTTTTCTTATATATGAAAAGTGTTTTTAGTCCAAAAATAAAAGCATGGCAAATATTTAAATGTATATTAAATGAAATGTTTTTTCTTTATATTAGATAGATGTTATTTGAAAGGCAATATTTTATTGAATATTTATTTTGGTAAGTTGTATGTTTAAAAAAATATTTTTAATTTTTTATCTTATATTTTTTTCTTCTTCTAAATTTGGTTTAAAGGCGGAGGAGCTACATTGAAGTTTTAGCCTCTACAGTGTTATTTATATATATATATATATATATATATATATATATATATATATATATATATATATATA